>JADLZN010009030.1:0-266716 GCA_018155175.1 Sinocyclocheilus anophthalmus
CGATATCGAGAAAAAAAAAAAAAAAAACGGGACTCGCGGTTTGTGTGATAGGGCTAAGTTCAATATCATGGGCATAGCTATGTCATAAAAACAGAAACTCATTAAATTGCTATTTTTTATTTAAAACCATTTTGATTAAATTTTTTCCCCACTATGTGTAATGGCAGTAAAACGAGAGAGAGCACTCAAAACTCATCAGATGATCGCATAATTTAGTGGAACATTAATATAGAATCATCCTCTTTAAAGAAATGAGGTGTGAACATTTGAGAATTTATCATTATCTTTTAAATGTGCACTCTTTGGGGCTAAAGCTTAATGGAGATGTTTAAAGTAGCCATGTGTGACCCTGGACCACAAAACCAGTCATAAGGGTCAATTTTTGGAAATTGAGATTTATACATCATCTAAAAGCTGAATGAATAAGTTTTCCATTGATGTATTGTTATGATAGAACAATATTTGGCCGAGATACAACTATCTGACAATCGGAGCTGCGGGTGCAAAAAAATCAAAATATTGATTAGATTAGATTTTGAGCATACAGTGGAAAATGGCATACTTAAACTTAAATAATTTTAAATAATGAATGCTATATTTTAGTCCTAGTCATGGTCTCTTTCAAAATACATTTTGTGCACTTTTTGTTGAATTAAAAGCAAGCAGTAATGTAACTGTAACTGTAACTTTTTCACTCATTGTTTAGAAATGATCCTTTCAGAGCACACAAATGGCAAAACTATGCGTGTGCCATGCATAGCTAATTAGTTCAACATGTTGTCAAATTATGATTTTTCGTTGATGTAAATTTTATTTTAATCAGTTCGATTATCGATCAGTACTAAAATTGTAATTTTCAGTAGTAGATTAAAGGGGTCATATGGTGCGATTTCATTTTTTCCTTTCTCTTGGAGTGTTACAAGCTCTTGGTGCAAAAAAAAGATCTGTAAAGTTGCAAAGAATAAAGTATCAAATCCAAAGAGATATTCTTTATAAAAATAAGAGTCAACCACGCCTACCTAAAACGGATCGTTCTACATCGGTCTACGTCACGATGCGGGAAGATTTGCATAATGCCGCCCAAATGTTCACGCAAAGAAAGAAGGCGTAACTTTTATTCTCGCTGTAGTATTGTTGTTGCCACCGCAGCCATGTCGTGAAGGCACTGTGTGTGTCGTTGTGAAAGCGAAACTACTTAGTCTGGCCTTCCAAAAGAGGACACGACTATCGCGCGCATGCTGGAGCTGATCGTGCTGGTCGCTGAGGAAATACATCAACTTTGCTCTGTCGATCGCCGGATCAGCTTTCACCGTGGACGAAGCGGAGTCCAGCCCGGGGTCGTCACATGTGGTTGCCGCAAGCCCGCCGGACGCTCCTTCGTCAAATCCACGGGCCGCTGCTCACTCAAGCTGGCCTCCGCTCATTCTAGCCGCCGGCCTCTGCTCACTCTAGGTCTCCGGCCTCCGCTCACTCAAGCCCGCCATGTGTGACGCAGTTTCGTTGTGAAAGCGTGGAAACTACTTTGTTTGGCCTTCCAAAAAAAAACACGACTAGAAATCAGTGGTTAAGACGTATTTACAACACTGTTCCAGAACACTTCAACCCAAATATTCCGATGTGTCCAGCGCATTTTATGGAGGACTGTTTCCTGATCCTGGGAGAGTAGACTACAATGCCGGCTGTTCTGACTCACAGACTGGTAAGTACGTTTTTTATATTTAAAGAAATTGCCACTGACGATTCAAACGCGAGTATTGAGCAGTGTAAAGTAGCGCTTGTTGTTCGTCATTTCTCTGCTCACAAATGCAGACATGGTTTTGTTTACGTGGTGCGATGCAACACAACGCGTAAAAAGACAGTATAAGTCATTATAATCCGTAATTATGTCCCCACTGGATGCAACAAATGCCTCGTTTATAATGGGTTTTAATGTTTTTGTCTCGTCACTCTGGCCGGGACAAGGCATCACAATATGGCAAGGGGCGTAACATTTCCGTCACACGCTTGAGGTTTTCGGCCAAGCACAACGCACTGGATAGCTGGCCAATCAGAGCACACCTCGCTTTTCAGACCGATGAGCTTTGTAAAAATCGACGCGTTTCAGAAAGGTGGGGCATAGAGGCGAAACCTAATGTTACAGTATGTGGAAAATAATGTGTTTGAACCTTAAACCGCATAAACATTTCATTACACCAAATACACAAAATAATGTTATTTTTAGCAACATCATATGACCCCTTTAATATATGGGTGTAGGAGCGCACGATGGTCACAAGAGGGCGCTCTTCTGAGAAAAAAAACTTTTATGCGGCACCCCCCAGTCATGTTGCCTATGCCACGGGCCGGCCCTGCATATAACGAACAAATCAAACAAACGTAAACTGGTAAAGGCGGGGCCCATGGGCTACAGCCCACTCAAGCCCAATGGTAAGTCCGGCCATGCATACACTATTGTTCAAAAATTTGGTATCAGTAAGATTTTATTTTTAAAGAATTAATACTTTTATCCAGCAATGATCGATTAGATTGAAATTAAAAGTGGCATTTATGATGTTACACAATATTTTTATTTAAAAAATACTATTTCTTTAAATATTTATATTTATCAAGATTCTGAAAAAAGAATCATGTTTTCTACAAAAATATTAAGCAGCACAATTTTTGTTTTCAACATTGATAATAATAATATGACAATATAATGATTTTTGAACAGTAAATCAGAATAATGATTTCTAAAGAATCAAGTGACACTGAAGACTGGTGACAATAAGGCTGAAAATTCAGCTCCCCTTCAGAAAACTCGGCGGTCGAGATTGCGTGGGAATGCACCTGCGTGACCGCTTGGGTCCTGAAGCAGTGTTAAAAATAAGTCCAAGGAGCAATTGAGAATTGAGTCATTCCTCACGACAGTAAGAGGTTAAGAGAAGGCCAGATCACTAGCTGTCAAAAACAGTTTCAAAGGCTCGGTATGGGCATGATGGGCAGCAGCGCCAACGCTGATACCTTTGCGGCTTGTACTGAGGACCTACAGTGGTGGCTCAGAACAAGGGATTTTCCTGAGGGGGAATTTTTTCCGCTTTGCATGATCAAGGTTACGCGGCGATGCTTACGTGCCTTAGAAATGTGGAAGAAACGTTGGTTCCTGGTACAAGGCCTGACATTAGGGGCTCCTTGTCGTCGCGTAACACTAACGACGGATGCCTCTCTCACGGGCTGGGGAACGGTCATGAGTGGCCGCTCGGCCCAGGGTCTGTGGGAAGGCCATCATATCTTTTGGCACATCAACTGCCTGGAGGTGCTGGCCGTGTTTCTAGCTCTGACACACTTCCTTCCAGACCGAAGGGGGCATCATGTGCTTGTCCGCAAACAACACATCGGTGGTCTCCTACATCAAACGGCAGGGGGTCTGCGTTTGCACACCTTGTACAAGCTGGCGCGCCAGATCCTTCTGTGGGCTCAGGGGAAGCTCCTATCTCTAAGAGCAGGTTATATCCCTGGGTATCTAAATCAGGGAGCAGATATCCTGTGAGACGGGGGCTGAGGCCCGGGGGATGGAGGCGCCACCCCGAGGTGGTGGAGCTCATTTAGAGGGAATTTGGCCAGGCGGAAGTGGATCTATTTGCGTTTGCAGGAAACGACACACTGTCCGCTCTGGTTCTCCATCACGCATCCAGCTCCACTGGGGCTTGATGCCATGGTACAGATGTGGCAGAGGCTTCGTCTGTTCGCTTTTCCCCCGATCGCTCTGCTCCCGGGGAGTTCTGGAGAGAGTGCGCCGGGAAGGCTCCGTCTTCTGCTAGTAGCCCCGTTCTGGCCAGGCCGAGGATGGTTCTCTCGGACTTGGGTTCCTCCTCGACGGCTCTCCGCTGGAGATTCCGATTAGGAGGGACCTCCTTTCTCAGGCGGGGGGCGCCATTCTTCACCCCGCCCGGAGTTATGGAAGCTGTGAGCATGGCCCCTGAGAGGGCCCAGCTCCTAGCATCTGGTCTCTCAACAGAGGTTGTTGAGACTATACTCCAGTCAAGAGCTCCTGCCACTAGGAAACAGTACGCATTGAAGGTGGAAACTTTCGCTCATGGTGCGGACAGCGGCTGCAGGACCCAGTCAACTGCCCAATTGATACAGTTCTGGAGTTTCTGCAGGAGCGATTCTCCGCAGGGTTACCACTCTGAAGGTATAACTGGCGGCCTTAGCTGCTTACCACGCCACGGGTGGTCAATCATTGGGAAGACACCAACTTATCACTCGTTTCCTCCGTGGCACCCTGAAGCTGAGGCCGGTACAGCGCACTAAGGTGCCCTCATGGAACCTGGCTGTGGTTCTGGAGGGCTTATGCAATGCCCCCCTTTGAACCCATAGAAGAAGTTTCGGTCAAGGTCAGGCTCAAGACCATCTTTCTCCTCACTAAAAAGGATCGGGTTGAGTAGGTAAGGCACTTGTCGGGTTCGTGCTGGACTTGCTCCAGGCATGGTTAGGGCGGAACTTCCTTTACCAACGGGCAACAGAAGGGTAATGTCCCCTAAGGGGTGCCAAAATTCTTCCCCAGGGGCCCATAAGGGAATTCAGGAATTTGGCCTCCTCCGTCCCGAAAGGACTTAATCTGCTCTGTTCACACGTGTTAGAGCACTGGACGCTACGCACCCAGAGCTGCCTGTGGCATAAGGCCAGCATACAGCTATTTGTTTTTTTGGTCCGCCCAAAGTAAGATCCCGGATGACAACAGCAGGGACCCGAATAGGTGGGTGGTCGAGGCCATATCACTAGCCTACGAGTCCTCTGGCCTACCGTCACATATGGGGGTCAGAGCGCACTCGACCAGGAGTATGGCGGCCTCCAAGGCTTACAGCTTGGGTGTGGCCTTGCAGGACATTTTTGCTGCGGCGGGCTGGTCCTCTCCGCACACTTTTGTTCGCTTTTACAACCTAGACCTGGCATCTACCCCAGGTTCCAAAGTTCTCTCTTCGTGATGTGCTCATAAGATACAAACACAGGCAGGGACTTGGTAGTATGGCGCAGTGGGTCTTCTCGTTCCCAAAATAAACAAAACGATCATCGACACAGCTCGCGTTCACGGGGAAGTCCTAGGTCATAGTAAACCATGGTTCCCAGAGGGAACGCAGGACGCTGCGTCTCTTTGCCAGACCCCGAATCCCTTCCAGGCGCTACTTCATCGAAGCTAACTTGCGCTCGGCAGGATGCACTTTTATACTTCCTGGCGCTCACTTCCTGGACTGATTTTACACGTGCTTCAGAACGCGGTCATGCATAGGGCGTTCCCAAAGCGATCTCGATGCAGCGTCTCGTTCCCTCGGGGAACCATGGTTACATACGTAACCTAGTGACGTTTGTCATCGCAGGTATAAATTTAATTTTAAACAGAAAACAGTCGTTTTAAATTGTAATAATATTTCACAATATTACTGTCTTTACTGTACTTACTGACTTCCTTCAAACACATAAAAATATTTTGAACAGTAGGCTAAGTATATTCACAACCAAATAAAATATATTTAAAACTCTTAATCTTAATTCTTTTTGAACTATGCAACTGTATGGAAACATAGGAATTGTTGAGAAAACTTAAAAATTCAACGTAACCTGATTACTACTGACGTAAGTAACTTTTGTCAATTTGAAATTGTTCCTTCACTAACTGTAAAATGCCTCATTAGTAAGGACACTTAATATGTTACGTGAACTATGCTATCTTTATTTCTAAGTGTGCAGTAACCTTGCAAAGCAAAGAAATCAGGGATATAGATTCATAAGGTTGTACATAGATCTCAACATTTGACAAAAAAATCTCTTGAACAGTGACAACCAACAAATGAAAACTATGAGCTCTTAAAACCAATACAACAAACAACTACCAACAATGACAACAAAAGTTTTTTAAAAAGTCAGCAAACAGTGAAAAAAATGATCTTATAACAATAGCCCCTTAATTTATTCATGCTGCAGGAACTTAAAAAAAAGTTTGTGTGAACCCTCACACAAACTTTTCAGCAATATTGTTTACAATATTGTTACTATTGGTCTAACATGGGTTTTTATTGTTGTTTCAAGCAATTCTTAGTATTTCTGATTAAAAAGATCCTGTAAAGTGGAAAAAATGTAGTTGCTTTTTTTTAACAGCATTGAAGGAATCATATGGGTTTAGAAGAATGTGAAGATGAGTAAATGATGACAGTTTTCAACGTTTATGTGAACTATCCTTTTAACCAAGAATGAATGGCCATAACTGAAAAGAAAAACTGAAAGCCTAGATTTCAAACCAGTTTGAAGGCCATCCAAATTAAAACCTAAAACTATTACAGATTTAAAGAATAAAAAAACACCCTGGGTGCCAAATTCATTCAATTCAGGTCGCTGACTAACACAACTATCATTCATTGCCACGGGCGAGAGCTCATAATTATCCACTTCAAATGAACATACAGTGTGGCAGATCTAAGTATGTGGTCTTTATTACACATCCATGTTGTGTTCTTCTCCAGATGATTCCCCTTGTGGAAGAAGACACACATATCGCACCATCCTGAGGAGGTATCTTCTTGTTACAGAGCAGACAAGACACAAACGTTGTAAAACACCAGACTTTACCCAGGGAAAAACAATAATAGGACGAGACGGGAAATAGAGGTTTCCTACACTATGGATCGACAGCAAGGAAACACAAACCAGCACAGACAGTCACAGACAGCTTTTATTTCCTCTGTAGATCAATTTCAATCTCTCGTCTCTGTCTTTCACTCTGCCATTCCTGATGTCTCCACTAAAATGGATATTTTTTTTACCAACACCCCTGAGGCAACTGCATGAGGAGGCATTAGCAACATCTGGTCTAGAAAAAGGCAAAGCGCAGGTCGTCTGATTCAGGCTGCCTCCAGGCGTCAATACACACAAAGCATAAATAAAGGGCATTTTCATACAAGCTCTCGAGGATTGAACAAGGCTCAGTCATGCTGTCTGAATTGGCCCTCTCCATCTAGAGAAATATTCTAATTGGCCATCCCTGTTAGAATTGACATCAATGCAAGGGTTGCCTAAGTGATGGGAATTGTACATTCATGAGCTGTGACATCCAGACAGGTGACTTGACGAGTTATTCTCAGCTGGTGATTGTGAATGCGCTCACTCACGTAGACATACTTTTGATTTTTAGCATACTGACACATTACAGCTTATTCCTTGCAAATTTAGAGAGGAAGAGGGTCCTTGAACAACATTTTAAAGCTACTAACCAGCATTTTAACACACTGTATTATGTGAAGCAAAAGTGAGCAAATAGATATACTAGCATTATCCTGCTTACTGGCTATGAAGGGCATCAACAAATTATTTTTGAGGCTCTCAAAAAATATTTGAAATACATTTAAAAGATTAAATGACTCTTCCATAAGTGTTTATAAAAGTGCATAAGTGTTTAAAAAAAACTCTCTGATAAAATTGTATAATAATATCCTCACTGATAAAATTAGACTGCCAAATAAGACTGATAATCAGACTGATTATCCAACTACCACACTGATACATTTTAATAACATTAAAAATGTTATTTAAAAAATCATATATAAAACTACAGTTAAAACTAACTGAACAAAAGACTAAACAGTGAACTTTATGAATAAAGTTATTTATAACTTTAATCAGTATATTCATTGTTATGAATAATAATTTTTTTCAGAAATATGAACATGTCAAGGTAACAAATTATTACATGAAAATATGTAAATATAATAAGAAACAATAGGATATTAAGATGGCAATTAAGAGTGATTTCATGTTAAAATGAAGGAAAGAGTCACATGCAAAATAAAATAAAATTTAATGAAATAAAAATAAAATAAAAATGCTCAGACTGTAACCTCTTGAGTTACACTGGTGTCTTTATATTAATTAATTATTTATATATTTATTTTAAGCTTTTTAAAATGTTTAAGGTTGTAATAAAGAATAATAAATCATTTTATTAATTATACAATACATATTTGCTATAATTTAAATGGAAAAGATTTACTTATAAAAATAGGTCTTTCATTTAGTTTTGATGCATTTCTGGTTTAATTTTAATGTAGTCCCATCCACATTCAGTTCTATTCAAATACAGATCATTTTTGTCATAGCAGCATTTATAAAGATACAAATAATGACTTTGCTTCACAGCAAGCCAATTTGTTATTATAGAATACTAAAAAACAAAACAAAATCTTTGTGATTTCCTCCTGGAATTTGTAAGTGACAAAGAGGAAATCAGAAGCAAACCTGAACATAAAAAAAAAACATTCAAGTGATAGCTGGTTGAGCAAATAACTATCACAGCAGTTTCCCAGGTGCAGCGTGTGCATGTCAGTCGGTAAACATTTACTGCTTTTCAATGTGAGAATGGAATTTTCCGCTAGCAACCTCTTTATCCTCTCCTGATATTTTTCTCAGCCAGACAGAACCGTTTCCATATCAAATCTAATGCTGCTTTTGGGTCCAGTGCACTCTCAATCTGTTAAACCAACACTGTTTTAACAGATTGCACATCTGAGCACACAACATCTGTCAACTATCAGACATCAGCCAACCGCTTATCTTAAAATCTTAAACGTTGATCTGTTTAAGTCCATATTATGCAAAAAAAAAGAAGAAAATATGTAATACACACACACAGACAAAGACACAAAAAAACCCTCTTCTTTTTCCCACACTTTGACAGCCAACAACTGGGTAAAATTGATGGGAGGGTTTGGCTGGAACTGGATTCGACTTGTTGGGGGTAGGCTGCCACAATTGCAGGCTAGTTACGAAAACAATACTACTTAAAAACTGACATATTGAGGGTTATGTTCAGTGCAATAGCTTTGGGGCTGTTAAAGAGTAGTTTTGGGCTGGCTGGCCACATACAAAGTCAGATTTAAATCTGGGACAGCATACCCAGCAATTTCAGCCTGTCACACCCTGACTCTCCCAAGGTATCCAGCCTTTATTTTTAACTGTCTGTTTCTCTACACGGCCTCTGATGGAACTAGCACTGACTATCCTTGGATATATAACAGACAAAGCTTTTTTGACGCTGAAAGCAAGCCGTAGCTCTGTAGTTATGTGGCTCTCTTCAAGAGTAATGGCCCCTGAGCCAGCCCGTTATCACAAGGTCATTGAAACACACACACAAAGCATTTTCAAAGGCATGAAGAAGAGCCTGAGGAACAAAAGGTATTTGTTAAGGTGCATCTAACCTGTGCCTTAAAACAACAAATCTAGGTTAAGGTTGACTTTTTCACCAGGTTGCCCATGCAGAACTACAGGACTATTGACTTCGGAGTATTTTAATGAAATAGTTCACTCAAAAATGAAAATTTGCTGAAAACTTACTCACCCTCAAACCATCAAAGATGTAGATTAGTTTATTTCTTCATCTGAACAGATTTGAGGAAATTTAGCATTACACCAATGGATCCTTTGCAGTGAATGGGTGCCGTCAGAATGAGAGTCCAAACAGCTGATAAAAACATCACAGTTTTCCATCAAATCAATCATTAAAGCATTTTAACATTTAACCATCGCTTCTGGCCAAAATATCCATAATCCATAATAATTTGCTTCTGCCATTGAAAAATGTCATCCCCTGTTGTCCTCTCACTCAACCCCCACTCGACCATTTGTTTAAAACTGTTTTGGGCTGTTTTTACTCTTTAAAGGTGCTTGCATATTTCTCTCCTGATTCAGACGAGACAACTTTTTTACTGGACAAAGCAATCCTACGGATAGAGCATTCGTATTTTAACCGGAAGCAACGGTTTGAAGTTAAAAATGTTTTATTGATGGATTTGGTTATTACAAACACAAAGCTTTTACAAGATGTTAATTGATGGACTGGAGTTTTGGCCTGAGGGTGAAAACATTTTCAGTACATTTCATTTTTTTGGTAACTATTCCTTTAACTGTGACGGTGTAGCAACAACTCTACTACCTTTTTTTTTTTGTTTTTTTTTTAAATCAGACGTCTATATTCCACATGATTAAAAAGATAAATCATCAGTACATATGACATATGAAGCTTTTAAGAGCAATACCAACACACTAGCCAAGATCAAGGTTCCCCGGATGCACTACTATCTCCTCTTACTGTATGTTTATCTCCTTGTGAAACTATCATTGTTGGATAAAGTCATCATCCTGTGCTGCAGAATTCCCCCACCCCCTCAGAAGAGAACATGAGCGGTGAAAGTCTGTGAGCTGACAGCAGACCTTGCTGAAAAAAATCCCAGCATCACAAAAAAGTGAGAAGTTACAATAATCAAAAATAAATATGTATTTCTTATCATTATGATAACAATATCCAGTCTTCAGTGTCACGTGATCTTCAGAAATCATCCTAATATACTGATTTGGTGCTCAAGAAACAATCAATGTTGAAAACAGTTTTAAGCGATCATATTTTTGTGAAAACTGATTTTTTTTTCAGGATTATTTGATGAATAAAGTTCAAAAGAACAGCCTTTCTTAAATAGAAATCTTTTTTAACATTATAAATTGTCTTTATGGCCAATTTTGATCAATTTAATGCATCCTTGCAAACAAAATGATTACTTTCATAAAAAAAAAAATCTAAACATTTTCAACGGTAGTATATATATAACCTTTATATATAAAATTAATGAATAAAATTAAATGGAAAATACAAAAAGAAATAAGTAATCCAAAAACTAACAAAACAATATTACTGTATGTTGGATGTGTAATCTATAATATAGATATATATATATAGCTATATATATATATATATATATAAGATATATATATATATATATAAAATAACCATCATTATCTCTGCCTTCCAAATGCAAAATAAAACAATAATAAACATTATCAAATTTTCTTTTAAAATGATTGTGTTGTTTAATGTTGACAGACCTAAAACTTTTGTAAAATATGTTTTTTTCTCTCTACATTTGTCTTTCCCTCGACCACAATATGAAAACCCTTTTAAGTCTCAATTGCAAATGAAGACGATTACCTGAGTCTTCTTTTCATCCAAGAAAAAGAGCCTCAAGTGTCTCCTCTAAAGTTTTAGAAGAGATCTCAAAAGATGTCAAATACTGTGGCCAGATACCTCAGCTGTTTCATTTATCCTCATTTATCATCTAAAACCAAGTTGATACTTATATGAAACACAGCAAAAGTAATTAAGTCTCATGTGCTGTGAAAGGGCAACCTCTGAAATGCAAATAGGCTGTTTTGTCACAAAGCCTTATTGACTTTAACTCATAACGCAAACCACTTTTAGTTGACAGTATTGAGATATTTTCCACATGCTCTACAAAGCTTTGGTTTTTGGAGACATTTAAATGCCAGAGCGTGACACAGGCAGTGAGCCTCCACCACATCACAGGAGCCTTTTTAAGACATCACATGATGCTGAACCTTCACAGGCTCTCAAAAGAGATGACAAGAGAAATTAAATGTTCTCCTAAGTTGTACAATCCTGTTTAAACCAGACATTGAAATGCACAGACTGACTGACATTTCAGGTGCCCCACTGTTGATGCCAATTGCTACATATATGCTTAGTGTGACACAAAACTCCCTCTGAAAAGGTATACGGTTCAAATGAACCCGTCATATTCCACCTAACACCATGCATACACAAATACGCACACCCCTGGAGGTGCAGCGATAAGTCCCATAATGCCTGTCGCTCTGAAGATTTAAAATTTTTAGAGGTTTAATTACATGCTTGGCCTCCAAGAGTTGAGCAAAACCTGCAGCAAATTACACTATCACTATCCCCAGCTGCATGTCAGCTTTGTATTACTGAAGCCCTTCAGCAGTTGAACGCAATCACCTTTATGAATGAATAGGGTTCACACTCATGAGTGAACCGTAAAGGCGCGTGTCTATTCTGGGTTCACTTACGGGCAAGATTTGACATTTGGGTGGGCCTCAAAAAATGGAAGGGGCTATTGTCTAATATAAAATTATAATTGATAACTGCAGTGAAATGCTTTTTTTGCTCATTGGATTGGATGGATAGTTATTGTCCTCAATTAGGTTTTACTGTGATTTTTTCATGTTTTACACAATTGGTCTGGCCCACCAATAGAAATGTTTATTACGAAATTTTATTAAAAAGAGATTAGGGATGGGCGATATCTTATCGTTTGCGATATACCGGTAAAAATTCTCCCCACAATAAGAATTAGCCTTCCTGCGATAATAACGATAAAATCTAGTTGTTGACATTTCTGTGTGCTACAGTGCGGAGCGACATCGCGGAAGGCGGACGTGAAATTGAGGAGGAGTAGCCTATATCGCTGAATGAGGAGCTCGAGCTCCTTTTACAATCTGTAACTGGTTTGGTTAGGGCTGTGCAGTGCACAAAAAAATCGGTCTGAATTAATGTACTACAGTAGCACGTGTGCGATACAGTTTTTGCATGTGTATGAGCCTGTTTACAAACCTGTTGTCCAACAAAAAAATTTAATCGCCGTCTTTTTTCCTCCAATTAACTAATAACTAGTCAGTGTTTGAAAATACCTCTTTTTGTTACCAGCGTGGTTTCATATTACAGCAATGATAGTATTCATATACAGTGATAAGGCCATGTCGATTACACTGCATTATAATATCTTTCCTTCTAACATACCCAAGTTGAAGACCAGATAAACCATATCTTTTGGGACAATATATTATTAATATCCATAATTTGATCTTTATTTTAATATTTTTCTTTATTCGAATGGTTTATTTTCTCAGTTCCTCAGTTAAAATGTCTCTATCTCCGTTGTGCATTTTATTCAGGATAACTGGATACTTCCTGTAGCGTTGTCATAGTATTACTTCTACTATGGAGATGTGCGTTTTGTGCAAGAACGCCTTCCGCTTCCAGTATGAAGTAAACTGACTTTACATTCCTTATTTACGTGTCTCATTAATGCTCACCTTATTTTGGTGAAAATAGGAAGATAATACCATCTTGGGTCAATAAAGACACCCTGATTAAAGACGACCCCCCTTTTTCCAGAGTACCTCCTCAGTAAAAAACATTTTTTGTCTTCAATTATTTTCATATTGTATATTTTTCCTATTTTAGTTTTTGTTTTGAAAGTATGGTAAGATGTACCAACAATCACATTTAAAAAATATACACTTTTTGATATACCATTAAAACAAAAAAACAGGTAGCCCATCTGAATTAGGACATTTAGGCTATCCATCTAATAGAAGCCTACTAAAATCTTATTGACAGTAGAAGTTAAATCTTACTGTAGACTTCAAATCCTTCAGGTTTCTTGGAGAGGTGAGGTGTCCAAGTCGCAACATCTAGCTACTGGGGTGCCTCGGGGCTCAGTACTTGGACCACTTCTCTTCTCTGTCTACATGGCATCACTAGGTTCTGTCATTCAGAAACATGGCTTTTCATATCACTGCTATGCTGATGACACTCAACTCTACCTCTCATTCCATCCTGATGATCCGACGATAGCTGCTCGCATCTCAGCATGTCTAACAGACATTTCTTGTTGGATGACGGACCATCACCTTCAACTCAACCTGGCTAAGACAGAACTGCTTGTGGTTTCAACAAACCCATCACTTTATCAGAATTTCACCATCCAGTTAGGCTCATCAAACATAACTCATTCAAAAACAGCCAGAAACCTTGGAGTTATAATTTCTCGACCACATTGCTAAAACTGCCCGGTCCTGCAGATTTGCTTTATATAACATTAGGAAGATCAGGTCCTTTCTTTCAGAACATGCAACACAACTCCTTGTTCAAGCTCTTGTTCTGTCCAGGCTAGACTATTGCAATGCTCTCTTGGCAGGTCTTCCAGCCACTTCTATAAAACCGCTACAATTAATCCAAAATGCCGCTGCAAGATTAATCTTTAATGAGCTGAAAAGAGCGCATGTCACACCTCTGTTCATCAATTTGCACTGGCTACCAGTAGCTGCTCACATTAAATTCAAGGCATTAATGTTTGCCTACAAAACCACCACTGGCTCTGCACCCATTTACCTAAATTCATTACTTCAGAGTTATGTGCCCTCTAGAAGCTTACGTTCTGCTAGTGAACGGCGTATTATTGTGCCATCTAAAAGAGGCACAAAATCACTTTCACAGACTTTTTCACTAACTGTTCCCTCCTGGTGGAATGACCTGCCCAAATCAATCCGAGCAGCTGAGTCCTTACCCATCTTCAAGAAACGACTAAAAACACATCTCTTCCACCTTTATTTGACCCTCTAACTCTAACACTTTCTATTCTGTTATAATTCTACTTTATCTATATTTATCTTTTCATTTTTTTGTTCTTATTAAAAAAAAACAAAAAAACACACAAACAAAACTAGCTTTCTATTTTTTCTATTCTATCTACGTGTTTTTCTTTGTTTGTGTGTGTGTATAGTGTGTGTGTTTATTTATATTATATATATATTATATATTATATATATATATATATATATATCTATATTAATTATATATATACACCTTGCTAGCGTGTACTGCGTTAGGCTACCGAGACTTGCCATTTGCACTTATATATTGTTGCTCTTTTGTTGTTTTTGACTGCTTTTATTGTCCTCATTTGTAAGTCGCTGTGGATAAAAGCATCTGCTAAATAGCTAAATGTAAATCTGGGTACTGTCTTACGTTTTAAAATCACAAAGGGAGTTTAGTCCCATCAGTCTAACGTGACAGTCACGACTCATGCAGCTGTAAGGTTTTCTTTTTCTTTAGTTTTTACTCGCGTTCTTTACAACACACATTACATTGCGTATTTCATGGCACACTCGTTTTATGCGTATTTGGCGCCACCTATTGTTGTGGGTGTAGACGACCAGCGGTTTTTCAGATGTATTCCAAGAAAACACCATTGTCTTATTTCGGGTCAATACGGTACTTTTCGTCTAAGAAAACAGGGATTCCTGAATTTCGTCATTGATATCGGTATACATAATAAAATACTCAGAATATCGTGCATATATTTTTAAGCCCATATTGGCCATCCCTAAAACAGATACACCCGTTCGAAAAGTTGGGGTCAGTACGATTTTTTTTTTTGAAAGGAATTATTACTTTTATTGAGTATGGCTGCAATAAATATTACATTATTACACACCCACTTTCTACCAAAAAACGGGAATTTCATATTTTATCCAAGAATTCTACAAAACAGTCTCACAGTTAGTACGAAAGTATCACATTTCCATAAAATGCTGGCATTTACTGCAGACAAGGCTGTTTTTTGTTTGATCAAAAATACAGTAAAACAGCATTATAGTAAAATACTATTTAGCTATTTAAAATAACTGTTTTCTATTTTAAAATATTTTAAATAAGTAATTTATTTCTGTGATGGCAAAGCTGATTTTTTTTAGCAGAATTTTCACGATCCTTCATAAAATCATTCTAATATGCTGATTTGGTGCTCAAGAAACATTTACTTTTATTATTATCATTGTTAAAAACAGTGTGCTTAATATTTTTGTGGAAACCATGATAATTTTTTTGGAAAGTTCAAAAGAACATAATTTATTTGAAATAGGTTTTTCTGTAACATTATAAATGTCTTTCATTTTTGATCAATTGAATGTGTCCTTGCTGTATAAAATCATTTTAAAAAGTCCTACTGAAACTTTTGAACCACAGTGTATGAGTTACACATAAGAGGTTACATCTTTAGCCAGTTGCCAACTGTGACACAACTAGTCATCAATACATTCACACACATGTCCAGACTGAGAAAGCAGTGAGTGTGTGAGTGTAAATCAGGTTAGAAGTACATGCTGTCATGGCACAAAGATAATAACAAGAGAACTACTTCATCTGCTGTATAATTAAATACCAACATACTGGTGCAGGAATAAAGGAAAAGACAGACTCTTGATCGGCAAGATGTTTTTTTTTATGAAGTCCTCAGATATGCAAAGGGTGGGAATGCAAATAATTACGCGGCTCCAGTGGAACCAATTAATCTCACGTGTGGGGTGTAATTTGTCCCATAAAAAGAATACAAAGGAAATGCAAGTCGGCTGCAAGCCGGCAATAATGAGAGAATGAGTGAGAGAGAAAAGGAGGAAGACAAAGTGATGCAGCCCAGCTTAGAACGACGTGACGTCTTGACAGGACAGAGCATGTCGTACAGCTGCAGGCATAGCTGAGGCATGCGTAGAGTTGGGTAGATTATAGAAAGTTGCTCTAGTGACTCCACGTCCTGTCTAGAACAGCCAGACACTCACAGTGCTGTCAGCACAAACCAACACACTTTCCTCATCCTCCAAGCAATTTGCTGATCATATTTTAACACCAATAAGAAGACAGACATCAACACATCAACAACTGGAAATTGGAGGAGGACGAGGAGAAAAAATTATAGCTTCAAGGGATAATTTACCCAAATATTAAATTTCTGTCATCATTTAATCACCCTTGTGTCGTTCCAAACCTGTCCAAATTACTTTCTTCTGTGGAACACAAAAGAAGATGTTTCTAAGAACATTTTACCATTTTTTTTGTCCATACAATAAAAAGTCAATAGGGTCCAAATGCTGTTTTGAACCCCACCGACTTCCACTGTATGGACAAAAATATTTGTACAATTTTTCAAGATGAATTTTTTGTGTTCAACAGAAGAAAGTCTGAAACACTATAGGGGTGAGTGAACTCGTCAACATATGGAGACTTGTATGATGAACTAATGTTTACTATAAGCCTAATACCTAATGACCTGCATTCTGTTGTCTCTGGAGACACAAAATGTGGGGCAAAGTAAAGAAAAATGCATGTGTGAGAGAGATATCTCTCCTCTGATGAGTAGCCTTTGCCTTTAAAAACACTTCCTAATAAGCTTATTAGCATCTTAGAGAGAAGGAAAATAAAGTCTGATGGTGTATGCCACATTAAAATGCAGCACATTATTAAAACAACATGAATTTTAATGTAGATCTAAACCAATTAAGGTATTAAGGAGACTGAATAATTGCATTATGAGATGCTCAATCCCCATGGATTCACTTTCAAACTCCAAAACATGCATTACATTCTCCAAAGACTCCATTAGGAATGTAGTAAAGATTAAACATATATATACACTACCATTCAAAAGTTTGGGGGCAGTAAGATGAACACTTATACAGAAGGGATGCATTAAGCAGATTAAAATGGACTGTTGTCAACATTGACAATAATATGAAATATCTATTGGGCACCAAATCAGAAGATCAGAATGATTTATAAAGAATCATGTGACACTGGAGACTGTAGTCATGATGCTGAAAATTCAGCTTTCCAGTCACAGGAATAAATTACATTTTAAAGGGGTCATATGATGCGATTTCAAGTTTTCCTTTCTCTTTGGAGTGTTACAAGCTGATTGTGCATAGATAAGATCCCTGAAGTTGCAAAAACTAAAGTCTCAAACCCAAAGAGATATTCTTTATAAAAATTAAGACTCTGCCACGCCCCCCTAAACCGGCTCGTTCTAACATGCCCCCACATAGCTACCTCACTATGTGGAAATATTAGCATAATGCCCGCCCAAATGTGCACGCAAAGAAAGGAGGCGTGGTTTCAGTAACAGCAGTTAGTGTTGAAGCAGCGTGTCAGGTAGACGCTGTGTGTTTCTAGGTGAAAGAAAAAGCACTTTATTTGGCCTTCCAGAAAGTAAATGCATTTAGGAATCTTTAATATTACTTACAACAGAACAGCAATGCATTTTATGACGACCGTTTCGTGAACCTAGGAGAGGATCTGGCGCTTCTGAATCAGCTACTGTTTTTGTTATTAGTTTAAGTATTTGCTAATGACTGTTCAAATGCGGAGTTTTGCGCTGGTGTGCGGGCGCGCGGCGGCACCGCGAGAGAGAGAGAGAGAGAAAGAGAGAGCGAGAGAGTGGTGTGTTAGTGTTCGGATAGAGAGAGAACGCGGTTGCGTGTGGGTGTGCTCAGTGAGAGAGAGAGAGAGAGCGGTGTGTGTGAGCGTGCGTGTGCGAGCGAGAGAGAAAGAGAGAGCGGTTTTTGGTTAGAGAGAGAGAGAAGCGTGTGTGTGGGTGTGGCGCGAGTGAGAGGAGAGAGAAGAGCGGTGTGTGTGTGTGTGCGCGTGCGCGTGAGCGAGAGAGAGAGAGAGAGAGAGAGCATACACATCACAGTGGAGTCAGCTCTCTAACCGTGGCTTGTGTACGCAAACACAGATCATCACGGTGGTCTGTCACGAGACCTGTTCCCCTTTCGGGCTCTGTCTTACATTTATTTTGAAAGATGAAGCTCGCGATTATGGTAAGGGGCGTTACATTTCCGACGAGTGCTTGCGGTGTTCGGCCAATCACAATGCATTGGTCAGCTGGCCAATCAGAGCAGACTGCGCTTGTCGGAAGGAGGGACTTTGTAGAAAACGAAGCTTTTGAGAGAGGCGGGCATAGAGGACCTACAATACTGTACAGTATTTTAAAAATAATGTGTTTTTTGTTACCAAATACACAAAATAATGATCTTTAAAAAAGCATCATATGACCCCTTTAAAAAATACATGAAAACAGAAAACATTTGTTTAAATCGTAATATATTTCACAATATTACTGATGGTGAGAATAAAATACTTTCATATTCTTTTTTTCAAAATTCTCTCTATGCATATCTCAGTAAAAGCAGCACTGCTTTCACTTGAATTTAGATGTATTTTTTCTTAATTGACTAATGAAAATGCAGTTTAAGCTTATTTTATGAGTATTGCCATCTTTTTATGCCCACAGTCGTTCAAAACTCACTAGAGAAGATATGATAAGAGATGCTATTTAAAATGTCCAATTAGCTTGTGCTTATTGCATCACTTCTTGTTTGACTGATTCATTTCAAGTTCTCAAAGCTGAACATGCAAACTGGCTGCAAAGGCAACATCTGCAAGCAATCATAAAGAATAAACACACAGACATTACTTTACATATGAACAGGTAACTAGATCACTGGAAAAAATTACAAATGTAATGAGGAGAATGAAAAATAATACAGCCAACAAAATGTAATATTAAGATCATTCATATATATACAGAACATTAAATGATCATCACAGAAGGATATTCATGCAAAATTAACAATGCATTGCCTGCAGCATTACTCACAGCTCTTTAGGTTCTAATAGTTCATTATACAGAGAAAAAGAGAAGGTTAAAAAAAATCAAGTGTGTCTTGTTAAAAGATTTGCTGATGTTTTGCTGGATATACTTGCATGGGAATGCAACTTCAAAACAAACCTCTCTCTTTCTTCCTCTCTCTCACTGGTCTGACAAATCTGTGAGGCATTATTCCAAATACTAGCGTCTGGACATTAGACAATGAAGTTGAAACAATAAAGTTTAACTGGGGACGTATGCTTTATCCTGCAGGCCTCATTAGAGTAATTGAAATATGGCGGCCCAGCAGGCTAATTAGATAGTATATGAGCAGTCAAATCCAGGGATGAGATTAAATGTTCCACAAGAGGTTCTGGGACATAATATAAGTAGAGATTGGCATTTTATTGCTATTCTGAGCACAGTTTCACTACGGCTGTCCAAAATCATCATTTTGGAAGTATGTCACTGAAAGCTATTTTTGAGCTATCATTACCCATAACTTCTGCATTAGGAGGAAGGAGGAGTTTGAGAATGTTTTCTTTTGACTTTAGGCAAAGAAAAGTGAGAATGTTTTTAAAAGTATGAGCCTTAAGTGATAATGTACTTTAAAGGTCATCATTAGCATCACCAAAAGGAATAGCAAAAAAAATCTGCTTTCAAACAAGCTTCCTAAAGACTCCGCTGCCATTGGTTGGATAAACAGAAAGCTCTGCCCCAAACTCACACCTTTGGTTGAGCCAGTGTTGCTATGTGGCTGGGATGCTAAACAAACCAGACCAAACCAAATCAAACCCAAACAAACCATTTTTCAGGAAATTCAATCTATGAATGGCTTATATTAGTGCTGGGCAGTATACCGGTTCATACCGAATACCGGTGTTTATTTTTGTTATGATATGAATTTTTAAAATACCGCAATACCGGTGTATGTTGCTTAAACAACGTTCGGAATGCGACACTGATTGAAAGGGGTCCCTTTTCACTGGTGCACTGTGGTGAGGGCACAGCTGTATGTGTTACTAAGTTCCGAAACTGAAGCTGTAGAACTAATAGAACGTGATGACAGAAGAACTCATCCCCAATATCCACATTGACCGCCACAAATATCCACTGCCCCCTGCCATCAGCTCCCGCGTCTCACACACACGAGCGAGACTTTAGCACTAGATTTAGCAACTTTCAGACCCTTTTAGCGGATTTTTTCCATAGAATATTCATACTGACAAACCTAGTGACTTTTTTGGATAAACCTTAGCTATGGTTCAGTTGGAAGATTTCGCCAGTGCTGTCCCGCGAACGTCTGACTTTCCCGGAGAAGTGTCACCTCTCTCGGCATCTGTTCTGTGCAGTGAGACGCAGAGAAGCAGCACATTCAGTTGGCCGCAGCCGACTCGTCAATAAATGAGTACAAAACAGCGTTTCCTAGCACCTGTCGCTTACTGATTGTTTGGAATTATAAATATGAGCGTAGTTCGTCTGCTTCATATCACTTCACTTATTTTGTTTGTTGTTTTTTTTTAGTTTGTTACTCAGACGCAGGCAGTGCGCTGCATGAGACAAAAAAGTAATATAGCCAAAACAACCGCATAGTCGCTCTTTAGTGTAGATGCATGTTGATTTTATCAGACGATGCCGCGATTAAAAATGAGAGTGACTCCCAGTTAACATGTATTAAAAGGGGTCATGTTTTTAGTCACTATTTAGTGTGGTATTTTTTGACAATATTCACTCATCATGACAGTAAAATAGGGCATTCTAAGTCAATATACTGCAGTATTTCCTCTCTCAATCAGTAGAAAATAGGGTTAACGCCCGGTCATGCATGAAAAAAAAATACCGTCATGTACCATGAAACCGGTATAATTTTAAATACTGTGATATAAATTTTTGGGCATACCGCCCAGCACTAGCTTATATAGTATAATAATCTGGAATAAGGGAACATATTAAAACATTTTAAACACAAAAATGAATATGAAAAATGTATGAAAAGGCAAAGATGACAAAGATGTCTCTGGTATCCTGCAATACTGCTTTACCATATGTTTAAAACTATTTACTTTCCCCCATCTCCAGCATAGTGCATTTGTAGTTTTAGTGCATTGAAGTAGTATGCAAACTAGGATACAGCCTATGACTTCCAATTGGGTTGACAGCCTTAGAACTAATTTCAGACAGTGTCAGGTGAATTACAAAAATCCACATAATCTGTGTAAAACCCTCGGAATTAGTTCTTCCTGTATGATTCATAGACCCTAGTCAGGGTAGAGCCATATTTAATTTTCAACCAAAATGAAAATGTACAGTGTGTTCAATGGACTGCACTGTTTTTTAACAACATACCTATAGTTCAGCTTTCTGAAAAACTTTTTAGCAGACAAAAACACCATAAATAAGAGTACAGGACCTTTATATAGTACGTCCCATTGTGAAGACTGAAAGTCTATACCCCACAGCATTGTTTTCATCCACATAAAACTCAATATGGCATCTAACCTGGTTAACGTCAATTAAGAATCTACAGGATTTTTTGCTCCTTAAAAGGTCGGAGCATAAGAATGTGAGAATGTTTTTTAAAGTACGAAACTAAAGGTTAAGTGATAAAATGTACTTTCAATGTCATCTTTAGCATCACCAAATGGAATAACAATAAATAAATAAATAAAAAATCTGCTTAAACAAGCTTCCTAAAGACTCCACTGCCATTGGTTGGATAAGCAGAGAGCTCCACCCCAAACTCACACCATTGGTTGAGCCAGTGTTGCTTTGTGGCTGGGATGCTAAACAAACCAGACCAAACCAACACTAACAGACCACTTTTCAATTCAATTCAATTCAATTCAATTCAATTGAAGTTTATTTGTATAGTGCTTTTTCACTTTTGCAAAGCAGCTTTAAAGAAAATTTGGTAGTTTTGTATGTTCAGGAAAACCAATTTGGATAACTATGTATAAAACTAATATACCCCATCTCATTGATGATAGTCATAATGTACGTTGTGTTAGTGCGTTTGAAGTAACATGCAAACAGCCTATGGCATCCGTTTGACTGGTTGACAGCCCAGAGCTTATTTCAGATAGTTTGATTCAGAGGTGAATTACTAAACTCACATAATTTTCTTGTAAAACCCTCCAGCCTTGTTCTTCCTGTCTGGTTCATTAAGACTACAGGATATTTTGCTCATTAAAGGTTCGCGCATATTTGGCTAATTATGCAGCTAAGGGTCGCTTAACTGTTTCACACCTGCCAATGGGATCAGTATGATTCCAGACTTCTTTTTTAGACCAGGTGCCTGTTCATAAACAAGTTTACCAAATAGCAGGCTTATTTCATTAGTCTGACTTCAGGTTGAACCAAATCAACTACAATAAGTCAACTAACTGAAAATAAACCTTGCTTTATTTGGTAATTTGTTTTAGAACACCCCCATGTGTAACATGGAATCAAAACAACAAACGGTTTCATTAAAACAAAACAAAGGTCCTTATTTCTGCTTTAACAACTTATTTTAGAACAAAAACTGCAAATATGGGAACAAGTATGATCATAATTATTGATTTAAATATCGATGTGAGACTCAAATTGACATTAACAATCACAACAACATCATTACAAGGCCCTGATCTTACAAGCTGACCTTTAAACTCGTGCTCTGCGCTCCTAGTATTTGTTTGACATCAACCCTACTACTTAGACAAACAGGGCGGTCCATCTGTGAGCAGTTTCCTACCCGTAGCAGATGTCTAGTGTTCCGCTGAGAGCATCACTCTTCGTATGTGTTTGTAAGCAGCGAGGGCCATGCGCTGGGCCAGCAGCAGTCACTTAAGTACCAGATGAGAGCTTGTTTTGGTTTGAGCAGCTGTGTTATTGCACTCAAGTTAGCTTATATTGGGTCAGCTTCTGAACTGTAGAGAACTAACCGAGCTGTGGGTGCACTTTTGGGTAGAATAACACCATTAAACAAAGCACTCACTAGTGTATCAATATAGTACATGTAGTGGCGAACCGCAGATCTCGATGACCCCCGGGTACCATGGTGTGTATGTCTTGGGTGTGAAATAGTATTGCTGATAGAGGCTAATTTAGCCCTTTCTTTGCAAATGTAGTATTCAATTAAGATTAAAAGGATAGTTCATGCAAAAATGAAGATTCTGTCATTATTTACTCACTCTCATGTCATTCCAAACCGGTATCACGTTCTTCTGCAAAATTAAATATTTTAAGAATGTTTCCACTGTTTTTGCCTATCCACTGAATGTAAATGTGGCCTAAAACAAAATAAGACTTCACACAGTAAAAAATTATTTTCCAAAGTAAAAAAAAAAGGTTATTGGGATATGTTTTGCAATATAATACTTTCAAAAATAGTGCTTTTTCTCAAATTTCATGTTTAATTCACTGTGTTACTTGCCGGCTTAACTGTTTATGAAATGCACTAGCAATTTCTGCATATTCTGTATGCAGTATATATATATATCGTTCAAAAGTTTGGAGTTAATTATGGTGTTTTTTATTTATTCAAAGGGTCATAGATGCGATTTAAAATTTTCCTTTCTCTTTGGAGTGTTACAAGCTCTTGGTGCATAAATAAGATCTGTAATGGGCAAAGACTAAGTCTCAATCCAAAGAGATATTCTTTATAAAATTTCAGAGTCAGCCACACCTACCTAAAACGGCTCGTTCTAAAACAACGCCCCACACTTCCCTACCTCACTATTTGGAAGATTTGCATGACGCCGCCCAAATGTTTATGCAAAGAAAGAAGGCGTAACTTTATTCTCGCTGTAGTATTGTTGCTGCTGTCATGTCGTGAAGACGCTGTGTGTTTGTTGTGAAAGCGAAACTACTTTGCTTGGTCTTCCAGAAGAGGACAATATCCACTGCGTCATGCCTGGAGCTGATCGGTGCTGTCGCTGATGGATACATCCCCGTGGACGAAGCGTAGTCCATCCCGGGGTCGTCACATGTGGTTGCCGCTCATTCGTCGCATCCGCCGGGTGTGCCGTTCTCGACCCCACCGCCTCAGCTCACTCTATCCCGGCCTCAGCGCACGCTAAGCCGGGGCTTCCCCTCACGCTAGGCCGCTGTGTTTTTCATTGTGAAAGCGAAACTACTTTGTTTGGTCTTCCAAAACAGGACACGACTACAAATCAGTGGTTAAGTTGTATTTACAACACTGTTCCTGAACAGTTTAACCCAAATATCCAGATAGGTGCAGCACATTTTGTGGAGGACTTTTTACTGATCCTGGGAGAGTAACGTTTGATTAAAATGCCGGCAGTTCTGACTCAACGTAAGTACGTTTTCTTTTATCATTTTCCACTGATGATTCAAACGCGAGTTTTGGGCAGTATAGTAACACTTGTTGTTTGTCATTTCTCTGATCACCAATGCAGACAGTTTTATGTTTACGCGCGCGATGCAATGCAACGTAACGCGTAAAAAGACAGTATAAATCATAATAATCAGTAATTATGTCCCCACTAGATGCAACAAATTCCTCGTTTGTAATGGTTTCAATGTTTTTGTCGTCGCTCCGGCCGGACACGGCATAAACAGTATGTGAGGGGCGTAACATTTCCATTTCACGCTTGAGGTATTCGGCCAATCACACGATGGATAGCGGGCCAATCACAAAAGCAAAACCACCCTGCTTTTTCAACCGATGAGCTTTGTAAAAATCGAAGCGTTTCAAAAAGGCAGGGCATAGAGGAGAAACAATAATGTACAGTATGTGGAAAATAATGTGTTTTTTGAACTTTACACCGCATAAACACATTTCATTACAATAAATACACATAATAATGTTATTTTTAGCAGCATCATCATATGACCCCTTTAAATACTTATTATTCTGGAAGGTTGGAATTACTTGATCAAAACACCACAAAAATGTCTATTTCAATAATGAATTTTCTATTCATCAAAGAATGCTGAAAAAAAGTATACATTTTTCCACAAAAATATTAAGCAGCTCAACTCTTTTTGGGCCTGTTTACACCTGGTCATTTCATGCGTTTTCACTGATCGGATATCTATCTGATTTGTTAAAACGTTTCCATTTACACTTGGCCATATAAATGTGTCGTCGCAAAATGGATATACATCCGATCTTCAATCCCCGCGCTATATTTAAATTTAACGGAGTCAACGAAATCAAATGATAAGCGCTGCATTTTATTAATTATCAGCTCATTTCGAGATCAAAGACCGCAATAGGAGAGCGCGCGGCATCAGCACTGGAAAGATAAGTTTGTCTTACTACTTTTAATGAAGATGATTGTGTGTTGACCATCTGCTTCTTACTTTGTTTCATTCGCAGTTTGCACGTCGGCTTGCTGAAGAGATACTCAGCTACTTGTCTGCAGCGATGCGTGTTGCATTAGAGCAGTCATATCTGACTATAATGTCATATAGCCTATAACATGCTCTCACACGTTTATTATTTTAAGATTTTGGGAGGAGTAAAATTTACATATGTGGTTTCAACAACCAGATGCATTTACACTTGCCCAGTTTCGTCTGGAATGTGGCCCAGACCACCTCCTGAAGTGGTTTGAGCGATCGGATTTATATCCATCTCGAATGCGTTTCGGAGGGCATTTACACCTGGTCTTTTCACGATCGGATAGCTATCCGATCCGAAAAACGCATGAACGTTGACCAGGTGTAAAAAACAGCCTTTGATATTGTAATAAATAAAGTTATTTGAGCATAATATTATTCAGCATATTAGAATGATTTCTGAAGGATCATGTGACACTGAAGAATGGAGTAATGATGCTGAAAATACAGATTTTGCCATCACACAAAAATGTATGACATTTTAACTACATTAAAATAGAAAATAGTCACTTTAAAAATTAATACTATATCACATTATTGATGTTCCTACAAACATTTTTGATCATACAGATACAGCTTTGGTGAGCATAAGAGACATTTAAATATGATATAGATAATCTTACATATTGAACGATATGACGCAGTTTCCTAACTAATAAAATATTCTTGCAGGTGACATAAAAATCTCTTCATAATGGCACTGTATTATTGGATGTTAGCTAGTGGTTAAACGGATCATAGTTGATCCGTGATCTGCAAAATTTAACCATAATAGAGTATAAGTTTATCATTTGTTCGTATTTACACAAGCAAGCAAATTTTAAACAATTCCAGAGAGAAAAGGCGAAAGGGAACTCGATTCGTTACTCTCATCGCCTGTCTCTTCGCGCACATCCTCTTCTGAATCCTCTGAACAGACACATACACATAAAATTATGACAAAATACCCATCTCGACAATCATTCAGGTAAGTCAGCTATGTCTCAAGTGAATGAAAACAGCTGAGAAAGAAATCGGATGTGATGTGTATCATTATATCAGGTCCTTAAAGGGACAGCGGCCTATAAATACTGCTGCTGTCATTAATGATCATCAAACAACAAAACAGCTGTGATAAAAATCTATATTTAATTTATACAGTGAACACTATGCAATGTTATTTTCCCTAATTATTACATTTCTGTATTTGAATACTACCAACCTTATTTTATTTGTAACATATTCTGTTGTATTTATCTATGCTTGTAATTTGTGTATTTTTTTTTCTTATTTTTACTGGCTGTTCTCTTTTCTCTTTAATCATGTATAACTTTCTTAGTTAATCTAGTAGTATTTGCTGTGGTATCAAAGAAGTACTTCGCTTTAAGTAATAAATGGAAAGCAAGTTAAATTGAAATATTTTTCTTTTCTTGCTGCTCCAAAAAAGATCCGATCCGTGGGTCAAAAACCATAATGTGATCCGAACCGTGAGATTTGTGATCCGTTGAACCACTAATGTTAGCACTGGGTCATACTAATGCTGCCAGGAGAGAGATTTAGACATGCCTAGGAAATCTAAATGTGTCTGATCATTAGTCAGGTTGTCTCACAACAGTTTTATTTAGCAGATAATATATATTTAGAGAAAGAGACGTCAAACTTACTGATTTTTTTTTTATATCCGGAAATAATGCCAGTGACGACTTAGCCCTGATTCTAACCCTCACCATCTGCTAAACTGCAAGGGCAGATTTCACCACACTTCTGCATGAATTCACCTTCTATAGAGTCACCACAACTTCCTCTCTCACCCAAACAGATGGGGGTGAGCAGAACCTGGACACACCACAAATAGCCAACCACACAACCACACCAGTGTGGACCCTTATTTTCCCTAAAGTATCTGAATCAAGAAAGAAAACAGGCCTTTGGGAAGTGAAGGACAGCGGGTGGGTGCAGCTGGATAAGCAAGAGCTACATGAACTCTGTGGTGGAAGTGTCAAACAGAAGAACGCTGCTTCCCCCCCCTGGATGTGGTACAAAAAAAAAATTGTCCAAACATCTCAATCCTTGAATAACTTAATTATTTATTTTGTATTACGGATATTGATTAAATTAATACATTATTTAAAGATTCAGACCGTTATTATTATTATTATTATTTTTATATATTATTTCATCCCAGATGTAATACATTTATGCTAATTATTTTTGTAAATATTTATTACATATTAAATTAATAAATTATTTATAATAAGTTTATGATTATTAATTACTTTACACACCACATTTTAATAGTTGCGATTCTTCAGTTAGCATGTTCTTAGCTTATGTATAAAATATATACCCGAAAAACTCCCCTCACAACTAAATGATACAAGATGGATTGCGCCAACCACGGCAATTTAATAAACAAACTACAAGCACTTTCATACTGATAAAGTATTATTAATAATTCTTAAGATAAAAAGTTTACATCTACTCTTCCAACGTTTGGGCCTTTTTTTTTTACAAGAGTTTCTTATGCTCAATTGGATCAAATAGATAAAAGTAAATTGTGAAATATACAATTAAAAACTTTTTTTTTTTTTTTCTTTTTTTAAACTATTTATTTTAAAAAGAATTTAAAGGAATTGTATTATATGTATTTTAAAGTAAACTAAAATATAGAATACACACACCCCCCACAAAAACAAACCACACAGAAGACCACACCCAATATATTATATATATATATAGATAATTCATTTACATAAGAATACTTGATAACTATTAAAAATACATTTTAATAGATAGAAACTACTTTAATCTACAAAACTTGCTTATATAAACTTTTAGTGTACTTCTTAAAAATGAATATGATAATAAAATATAATAATATAATATTGGTCCAGGAATCATCCAGTTAAACAACATTGTGGCAGAACATTTGTATACTTTGCACAGCGAGCTCACATAACCTGTCAACATTTCAATGTAAGCGAGTTCATTCCCCAAACAGTTCATAAACAAACACCAACAGAAACAGGTGTTAACAAGATGGAGAATTTTGCACTTTCGTGTGCATTGGGAACAGAACGGCCTCACACCCCAACTTCTCTTTTTAACGATGGGTGTCTCAGGAAGCCTAACAATAAGTTATTCTTCTCTCTGCTGAACATGCCTTTACAGAGCACTAAGAAATCGTATGGTGGCGATAAAATATCACAGCTCACATAAATAATGTTTTAATGAGCCCCCTTACCCTTCACTTTAATGATGACTGTAGCTTTTCCAGTCTGCAGCTCTCTGGGGCTGCCACATGTGGCCTCCAGGGGGGCCAGTCAGACGGGGTCTACCAACACGAAATTATTCCAAACACTTCCGATTCCTAAATCATCCAGGAGTACTGCTGAACATGCCTTCTAGTCTTTACTCTCACCTCTGTTATCGATTGTTCGCCTTCAGAATTCTTTCCCTTCCCCCATCTCGCACAGCAGACGAAAATGTGTGTGGTGAGCAGTCATGGAAAACTGAACCTAATTCTGAGGGCAGGAATAACAGGATGTGTACCCCTAATTGTTTCCAAAGAACATTGATCTCTTATAAGCATGAGAGTGAAATCCTAGAACACATAATCCTCATTATCCCTCTGCAATTCTAATTAACATGAAATTTACCAATGCCGAAAGGTCCATATGGACCTAGGTGGCCCTGCTAACAAGGGTCTGGTGTTTAAAATTAGAAGAAAGAATAATTATTCCAGGGTGACTGACTGTAAAAAATTAATTGTTGAGAAAACTTTAAAAAAATAAGGCAACTTGATGGAGTGAGACTTTTGAGTTCTTTCAACAATAGTTTTTTAGTTCTGCTCAGTAAAGATACTTTGCTTAGTCAATGTAAATTAGTTTGTTCATGCAATGTTGATTGTCTTATTTTCCTAATAGAAAAATTATTGTTACAGCAACTGAAAAAACAATTACTGTCGTTGGGGTAATTAATTTAATTGTTTATAAGTCATCACATTATCAAATTTACGTTTGTTTACAAATGTTAATGGGCAACTTAGTCTAAGAAGTAGACAGCATTGTCTTTGATTGTAAAACAACTTACAAGACAGATATCCAGAAAATGGACAAGAGTAGTTGAACATACGCTAGGCCTCAAAACTAGACACACTAACCTCAAGAATGGTGACAACCAACAAATGTTAAAAAGATGAGCTCTTTACATCACAGTACAACTACTGGCAAATTGCTGAAAAAACTGCATAATATTATAAAAATTTTAATTATATTATATATGCATATATGCAAATTTCAGTTAGGGTACATAGAAAGCTTTTTGGCTTCTCGCCTGAGAGCACAAGATGGCCCAAATCGTAATAAAATAACACGACTATCTTTGGAAAAAGTGCATAATGTTTAAAATAGTGTTTATAAACCAATTATAATTAATTTAGTTGCTTAAACAACTATAAACAAAAAAAAGCATCATGTATGTATGCATAGTTTACTACAAAGGGCCAAAACCAATCACCACGAGTACATTTTTCTTTTAAAACACGAGTTGCAGTGGGATGGGGAAAAACCTGCCATAAAGTCTCGAGATATGTTTTTTTCAAAGTTGAACTTGGATTCATTTGACGTGGCTTTCTAAACATGTGGCTCTCTTGTGCGAGACGCGAGTGCAACGGTGATAGATGTCCCTCTAGAAAATGCACAAAATACAGTATGTGTTCTGTGTGAATTATTGAAAATGGCTTTTGTTTTCCATTTTGACGTAAACACAAGATCTTCTCCGCATGTGATGTTTCTCTTTGTTCCCTTCTCTTTTTTTCCCCGCAATATTTGTAATTTAACAGCAGCGGCGCATCTAGTGTCTTCAACTAACCTGGATAGGCTAACCAAAACATTAAATGCCTCTTGTTCGCCGCTGATCAGGCTGCTTAGCTTTAATAAAAACGCAACAGCAAAACCCTAAAATGATTTGGGTTTTATATTTAAATAATTCGACTAATACATCAAATTTTTTGACCAAAGCATAGCCCTACCGTAACAAACAAATAACTAACAATAATGATAAAACAACAACAAAACATTTTAAATAAAGTCAGCAAACAGCAAAACAATAATCCTATAACAGTAACTGCATGATTTATTCATGCTGCAATGCATGCTGGGAGCTCACAAAGCCTTAACATTTCAACAATATTAAATTCTTTGTTCAGACAACTGTTTGACTAGTTGGGGCAACATTTGATGTTATTTTGTTGGTCTGACAAGGGTTTTTATGTAGTTTCAAGAAAATAGCATTTTTTAGTATTGGAGACTCAAAAGGTTTCGTAAACTGGAAAATGTGCAGTTGCATTTTTTACAGTGTGCGAGAAATGCTTTTTCAAATTTATTGTAGCTTCTGCAATGGTTTTGATGTTAGTTTTTTAATTTATGTACATATTTAAGTTTTTAAGTTTGGGGTCAGTAAGATTTTATAATACGTAAAATACAAAAATAAATACAGTAAAACTGTAATATTGTGAAATTTTTATTACAATTTAAAATAGCAGTTTTAATGAATTTTAAAATGTAATTTATTTCCTGTGATCACAGTGTCCCCATGATCCTTTCCAGAATAATTCTAATAAGTTGATTTACTGCGCAAGAAAGATTTCTTATTATTATCAATGTTGGAAACAGTTTTTGCTGTTTAATATTTTGTGGAAACCATGATACATTTTGTCAGGATTCTTTGATGAATAGAAAGTTCTTTCTTCTTTCTTTCTTCTTTCCTCTTCTCTAAAAAAATCTTACTGAAACCCAAACTTTTGCATTGTATTATTTATTTATTTAACCCATATACAGTATGTGGTATGTATTTGTCGCTATTAATTAGCAACCCTGCTAACTTCATCAAAATCTAGTTGTAAATCTAGTCGCTCAGTAGAATGCCATATTAAGCAGAGTAAGGCAGGAGCTTCTTTTGATTATTAATTGAGTCTGGGTCATGCTGTTTGAAGAGCAGCTTCAGAGATTCAGTCATTCAGGTTTAGCTCCCAACAACGGTTTGCGCTGTGCAAAGATAATGACTTTCACTGGATGAAAACTGCTGCGAAACCCGTCAAAACGTCAGCAGGTGAAATAGGGGAGTGCGAGAGCGCAGACTCGACAGGGTCAATGAGAAACCAGTGAGTGGCCAATAACAAGTGTGGGTCCTTTTTATAACTCCTGAATAATTGGCTCAAGAGGGCAAACCGTCTCTCTGTCCATTTTAAACACAAAACATGAAAACCATTTGAAAACCCTGATTTGCCGGTGTGTGTGTGTGGTGGCTGGGAAGGAATGGTGTGGAGGTGTATATCTAAAATGTATTTTTATAAAACATTGCTTTATTCATCACACAACAGATGTTCGTTCTGTACTGGGAGGGAAAGTGTGTTTGGCTCTGCAGGGTTCAGAGCTCACCATAATTCATTCAGTCTTATTCAACACTATTCACAGGAAAGACGCATGTTGATATTATTTTCATGCAGGCAAGAGGTTTAATACCCACCAGTTAATAGCCCACCAGGCAAAATTGGGCGTTTTAAGCACAACAGGTGATTTTTGTTCTTTTTTTTCTAGCTCAGTTTCCCTTTCCAAGCACTTTGTCTCTTTTGAAAGGAGTAGAGGGTGGAAAAGAAACAAAAACATAAATGAAAAAAGGACAGAGGAAGTAACAGTGTGCCAATCGTTTCACAGCAGGAACTCCAGGTCATCAGGTAGGCTAATTTGCATTTGCCAGCTAACTAGCACTCCTCCAGTGACATTTATCCAAAGTGAATACAAATGAAAGAGCACCTCCGAACTGTCACCACACTTGACTGTAAGGTTTCCTACAGATAAACGTGTACTTTCTTAGCATAGACCAAAAGAGAGATGAAGGAAAGAAAGAAAGAAAGAAAGGGTGGATGTTAAAAAAAAATGTATAAAAAGAAAGAAGGTTAGTGGGAAGGAAAGAAGTAGGCCTATGGGAAGATGGAAGAAAGGAAAAATGATCAGAAAGAAGGAAGGAAGGGGTGGGGGGGTTTTTTGTTGGGGTTGGTAAAGAAAGGAAGGGAGAAAAGAGGAATAATAATGAAAAGGAATAAAGGAAAAGAGAGATAAAGAAAGATAGAAAGAAAGAAATAGGGATGGATGATGGACGGAAGGAAGGATGTATAAAAAGAAAAGGTTAGAAGGGAAGAAAGAGGGATGGATGGATGAAGGAAGGAAAGCTGATGGAAAACAGATAGAAAGAAGTAAGGAATGAAGGAAGGAAATAAAAAAGGATGGATAGTAGTATAGAAGAAAAAATGGATGGACATATAGATGGATGGATGGATTGATGGACCGAGAGATTAATAGAAAAAAAGAAAGAAAGAAAGAAAGAGAGAAAGGGTGGATGGTTAAAGAAAAAAGATTGCATTAACAGAAGTAAAGAAAGAAGGTTATAGGGAAGGAAAGAAGGATGGACGATGGAAGGAAGGAAGAAAGGAAAATAGACAGAAAGAAGTAAGGAAGGGTGGGTGAAGAAAATAATCAAAAGAAATAAAGGAAAAGTGGGATGATGGATAGAAAGAAGGAAGGATAAAAAAGGACAGAAAGAAAGAAAGAAGGATAGAAGGAAAGAAAGAGGGATGGATGATGGAAGGAAGAAAGGAAAAATGGACAGAAAGAAGTAAGGAAGAGTGGGTGAAGAAAATAATGAAAAGAAATAAAGGAAAAGTGGGATGACGGATAGAAATAAGGAAGGAAGGAAGGATAAAAAAGGAAAGAAAGAAAGAAAGAATGATAGAAGGAAAGAAAGAGGGATGGATGATGGAAGGAAGAAAGGAAGGAAATGGACAGAAAGAAGTCAGGAAGTGTGGGTGAAGAAAAGAATGAAAAGGAATAAAAAAGCGGGATGATGGATGGAAATATGGAAGGAAGGACAAAAAGGAAAGAAAGAAAGAGAAGGATAGAAGGAAAGAAAGAGGGATGGATGATGGAAGGAAGGAAGGATGGATAAAAGAAGAAAAGAAAAGGATAGAAGGGAAGAAAGAGGGAAGAATGATGGAGGAAAGGAAGGATGATGAAGGAAAGAAAGAGGGTTAGAAGAGGGATGATAAAGGAAGGAAGGATGATGAAAAATGGATAGACAGAAGTAAAGATGATGGAAGGAAATAAAAAAGGATGGATGGATGGATGGATGAACAGCAGTGGCATACTGTCAGAGGAGAGCAAGTGTGGTCTCCTAAAAAATAAAGGCAAACAAACAAAAAAACTACAGTGAACTTATGTTTTACTCCATCTCTTACTACTGTGCTTATCATGTGTAAGGGTGTATTATATTTGTATTGTTCTATGACGTGTGGAAGCTTAGGTGAGTGAGTGAAATAACTGCCAGAAGAATGAATGAATGCAAGAGGAGGTTGACAGCCTAATGACTCCTCTGATGCTTAAATTGACCAATAATACTGGACATGGAAATGGAGCAACATCTTTTGTTTCCGGCAAAAATGGGTCTGAAAAAGTAAAAAGAGAGCAGAAATAAAATGGGTCTACTTCCGCATAAATAACCATCATTATCAGAGTAACCTTTCAAACCAATTAGCTTTTAGTATCACTTTAGTGCATCATTAAGCCTGATTGTGGTAAAAGCAACAGGTGGAGAGAGACAGAAATAAATGAAAAAATAAAAATGGGTGGAAAAACACAGATGGAAAACATTCAAACGTAGCTAATATATTAATGAATACTGTATGACAGGGTAATACTGTATATAAACCTGCCATAATGAAGGAGTGGAAGATTAAATCAGACAGACAGACAGACAGACAGACAGACAGACAGACAGACAGATAGATAGACAGATAGATAGATAGATAGATAGATAGATAGATAGATAGATAGAATAAACATGCTTGCTAAAAAATATTCTGTGATTTGTAAAAAGGCTTGGTGTTGTCTGATTTTGTGTGATTTAAGTGGGCTCCTCTCAGCAGGCAGGAAGCTGTCATTGTCTGCTAGAGGGGGTTCACAAGACACGAGCCGCCTTCACGCATTGTCTGGGGTGACCTGTTTGTACTGTCCCCACTCCCCTTCTTAACTCATTATGGGGCCCCTGACTGAGACATATGTCTGGAAAGAGATCACTTGATCACAATTTTAAGGATTTTATATAAAGCTCCCCTCATATAGTCTGCATGAACAACCTGAGAGGAGCCAGTCAAAGTGTTTAAATTGCGGCGCACGCAGCGGCGCTGCCCCATCAGTCGCCGGAGAGCCGTGCGCCACGTCTTCTCAGGGAGCTGCTCGATGCTTTAAGCAGGACTTAGGAGGTTTTGTATTGATTAGCAAGAGCTCTATTTCCATAAAATCAAGCTGTTCATTGATACAGCAGGGATTTTCTGCATGCCCATGCTTCTACCGTGACCTTGTGGCTTTGTTTGTTAATATCTGCACATGTTTACAGTACATCTGAGTCCTTTCATTGACAAGAAAAAGATTTAATGGCCTAAACAACAGCTTTCCAACAGATGTTTGGCCTGAAGACACATATTTAAACAACAAAAGACTTCTCAATAGCTATCAAATTCTCTCTGTTGGATGTTTTATATGAAGTAGAGGAAATCAGTTATTTTTTTACTCATACTTCTGTCACATCCCGTCTGACTTCACTGCATCTCTTGAGCCTGCAGATGCCTCACCTGTCAGGGATGATGTCAAGTCCCCTGATGCTTCCACAGATTTGGATAGTGCAGATGCACAGTGCAGACACATCACAAATATCGGATGTCAAGAAAGCAAAATGCAGAGTTTGAGTCATACTCTCGCTTGAAAAGCACATAGACGGCACCCTTGCTTAAAGGTTAGGCCACATATTCTGACATGTTGAGCCATGAGGACGTTTAAATCCAGCTTACATTCTTTGTTGACCCCACCCATCTGTCTTCCTACCATTTCTTGTCCTCTCAATTCTAAGCACATCAATAAAACTGTAAAGCTGCACCTATCTGATACCTGGATCGGTATTGGCAGAGAAACTAAATAGATCAGGTATCCATCTATTAGTCATGGCCTCAGAATCAAGCTCTAAAACAGTGCTGTTATTGTTAACTGAAACTAAAAAAATTATTTTTTTTTTAAAATAAATGTATATAAAATATTATTTGTAATTTATAATATATATAGTGGATATATGTATATAGCGATCTAAATTATATAATTTTCACACACACACATACGGAAAGATATGTATATATATACAATATTTAAACTATTCACATTAACTCAAAGCTTGAATAAAAATAATGGAAAAGCATTATAAAAAGTCGAATAAATTCAAGATATTAATATAAATACTATTATATAGGACAGAAATAAAACTCTAAAACACACGGCTCAAAAATATCACAGGGCCATTGTGGTTACATTGTACAATACATTGGCACAAACAAAAGTTGTATTTTATAATTTAACAGGTTTCAAATAAGACCTCGGCACTCTTTCCATAACGGATGCCTCTTAGTGTCGATCTTTAGACTAAAAAAACAAAAAAGATTAATATTTAAATTATTGTTAGACTGAGGTAGATTTTCACTGGAAATTCTATACATTTTTTAGTGGATTGTACAGTAGCCTAGAATCCATTTATTTATGCATTTTTTTATTCTAATATATATTTGGTTTTATTTCTATACTTCTTTTATAAAAACAAAAACAAATGTACAGTTAGAAGTGTGTGTTTCTTTTTAAACCGAATGAGAAAAATAAAAATAGGTATCAGAAGTGATATCAGGAAAGAAAATATATAAAATATATAAAAATCAGGTCTGGGTAATGCAATAATGTTTTATTGGAGAATGTTCAAATAAAGATGGCAATATTTTAAACGAAGTGCATAGTTAAGAAACCGTTTATCACACATGATATCACGCATGCAAGTCTGAGTTTGTATGCAAACGCTTCATCAACAGTTTTCACTGCCAAACTATCTACGCAGTAAGCAGAAAAATCATAAGTGCCGTGTCTCACTCTACAGTCCACAGAAACAGCACGCAAGAGAATCACACAGTATTAAAACAAAAGCTGTGGAGCAGAACCACGCAGACCACCTTCCAAGGCGACTCATTAAAGCTTCTTTTTGGACGCAGACCTCTTTCACCCCTGAAGCAAACCCCTGGCTACAGGAATCAATCTACACTTGCTCTATCTGCTATGCCACATTTTCAGGACCCCAGACAGAGATGGATGCTGTTCACAGCCTGACACAAGCTTTCAGAGCAGCAGGGGAGGCGGCAGGCTACAGCTCTATCTGAAAAAAAGCCCTAAATACATATTAAGTGCTTTCTCGCTATCTGCATCACTCTCCCCACACAGTCTATGGTCACAATGCTGTTAGAATCCATCAGACACACTTGCACCGCATTAGAACAGAGGCTGAAACTTTTCTATAAACAAGACTATATGGAGAACCCAGAGAAAAAACCTGAAAATGGACGATTTGTGTAGGAGAAAGTTTTCTTTTATGTCATTTTGGTCATGTTTGTGGTCAAAATAAAAAAAAAGTCTCAAGGCCTGTGCCTTATAAATTAACATAAATAAATATAGATAATACAGTGTGGAAAAAAAGTATTTAGTCAGCCACCGGTTGTGCAAGTTCTCCCACTTAAAAATTTAATTTTCATCATAGGTATACCTCAACCATGAGAGACAAAATGAGAAAAAAAATCAAGAAAATAACATTGTAGGATTTTTAAAGAATTAATCGGTAAATTCCTCAGTAAAATAAGTATTTGGTCACCTACAAACAAGCTAGATTTCTGGCTCTCACAGACCTGTACTTCTTCTTTAAGAGGCTCCTCTGTAATCCACTCGTTACCTGTATTAATGGCAACTGTTTGAACTCGTTATCAGTATAAAAAAAACACCTGTCCACAACCTCAAACAGTCAAACTCCAAACTCCACCATGGCCAAGACAAAAGAGCTGTCAAAGGACACCAGAAACAAAATTGTAGACATGCACCAGGCTGGGAAGACTGAATCTGCAATAGGTAAGCAGCTGGGTGTGAAGAAATCAACTGTGGGAGCAATTATTAGACAATGGAAGACATACAAGACCACTGATAAACTCCCTCGATCTGGGGCTCCACGCAAAATCTCACCCCATGGGGTCAAAATGATCAAAAGAACTGTAAGCAAAAATCCCAGAACAACACGGGGGGACCTAGTGAATGACCTACAGAGAGCTAGGAGCAAAGTAACAAAGGCTACCATCAGTAAAACACTGCGCCGCCAGGGACTCAATACGCAGTGCCAGATGTGTCCCCTGCTTAAGCCAGTACATGTCCAAGCCTGTCTTAAGTTTGCTAGAGAGCATTTGGATGAAGAGGATTGGGAGAATGTCATATGAAACCAAAATAGAACTTTTTGGTTAACTCAACTTGTCGTGTTTGGAGGAGTAAGAATGCTGAGTTGCATCCAAAGAATACCATACCTACTGTGAAGCATGGGGGGTGGAAACATCATGCTTTGGGGCCGTTTTTCTGCAAAGGGACCAGGACGACTAATCCGTGTAAACGAAAGAATGAATGGGGCCAGGTATCGTGAGATTTTGAGTGAAAACCAACAGCAAGGGCATTGAAGATGAAACGTGGCTGGGTCTTTTAGCATGACAATGATCCCAAACACACCTCCCGGGCAACGAAGGAGTGGCTTCGTTAAGAAGCATTTCAAGGTCCTGGAGTGCCTAGCCAGTCTCCAGATCTCAACCTCATTGAAAATCTTTGGAGGGAGTTGAAAATGTGTTGCCCAGTGACAGCCCCAAAATGTTACTGCTCTATAGGAGATCTGCATGGAGGAATGGGCCTAAATACCAGCAACAGTGTGTGAAAACATTGTGAAGACTTACAGAAAACGTTTGAACTCTGTCATTGCCAACAAAGGGTATAACAAAGTATTGAGATGAAATTTTGTATTGACCAAATACTTATTTTCCACCAAATTGCAAATAAATTCTTTAAACAATCCTACAATGTGATTTCTGGATTTGTTTTTCTCATTGTTCTCATAGTTGAGGTATACCTTATGATGAGAGTACAGAGCCTCTCTCATCTTTTTTAAGTGTGAGAACTTGCACCATTGGGGCGGACTAAATACTTTTTTGGCCCATCTGATAATATAATCGATATATTATATTATATGATATTCATCATAGGAAAATTAAATCCAACATATATATTTGTGGTCGAATACAAAACAAGATCAGAATGGCAATAGACATTACAGAAACAAAACGTTTAAAAAATCGTAATTAGTCAACACGTTTGGTACGTGTGTATATACTATGAACATGCGACTCGACATACATATAACTGTATATCTAATTACATATTTTTTAATTTTGTTGAAATTAGTGGATATTAAATATATAACGAAGTAGAGTTATTAAGTATACATAAACATCTAGTATATTTAATAATATTTTTTTTATTTTGTTTATATATTAATTAATAATACTTATATGATAATATACTATATGTATTTAGTTTTATTTACTGTATTGTAACGTCTGGAAGCAATGGCCAATATAATCCATTATGATATGCAATTGATGAAAGTAAATCACATTTTAAAATTACTCAAAAAAATAACAAAAAAAAGGAAATCTATTTATTTCTATAACCATCACAAAACTGCAGCAATTATACAACCTCAGTAATTTACTCTGTTGTCATTAGATCTTGTAAAAATACCGTATTGACGGACTATAAAGACAATGTTTTTGTCTGGTAAATACACTGAAAAAACGCGGGTCGTGTGCGTTTAATTCAGGGTCTAGACTTTGACATGCAAGAATAAACACAACACAATAGTGGCGCCAACTAAGCATAAAACGATTGAGCCAGAAAGACGTAAAGTAGGCGTGTTGGTAATAGATCGGAGTAAAAAAGCAAAGAAATAGAAAAACTTACAGCGCGAGTCGTGACTGTCCCGTTAGCATGAGGACCAACTCCTTGGTGATGTTAAAACGTGAAGACAGACCCGATTGATGACACAGACGATTTAACTATGTTAATAAGAGTTTGGTATAGGTCCTATTTAGATGGATAGCCTAAATGTATGATTCAGATGGGGCGTCTGTTTTTTAATGGAATCAAAAAGTGAATTTTTTTTTAAATGTGATTGTTGGTAAAAAAACCCCCCCCCCATTTTACAGTTTACCAACCTTCAAAGCAAAAATTTAAATAGGAAAAATATGCAATACGAAAATAATTGAAGACAAAATGTGTTTTTTAAAAATTTGTTTTTTAAAAATCTTTTTTCCAAAAGGTACATCTGGAAAAAGGGGGGTAGTCTTATAATCAGGGTCGTCTTATATTCGGGCCAATACGGTGCAATGCAAAGTATATGTTTGTTTATAAAATTTTACCGCATAGAAGAAAGTACAAAGCTGTTTAAACCGGGCCTAGAAAGAATGGAAAATCATTTTCAGAAGAATGACAACTCATGATTCAGTCTGAAGAGGAACCGCAGGTGGAATGGCATCACATTAATAAACTACAGCAAACTCTGATCTGGCTTTCAACCTTTATTCTCAAAGAACATAAGGTCCAGTGTTTCAAACATAAGCAGGATGCTCTCCAAGCCTTCCCTAAAAATAACACCCGAGGTCTGATGCGATTATAAATTGGACCTCTATTAATGCCACTGAAGCGCTGTCCTTATTTAAATGCGCAAAAAAGAAACAAGTCTTTCATACAAGCACCGAGTGGAAACACAGAGACCGAGGGGATTTGTCAATGTGAAGTTTCACAATCAGTGAGTCTGGGCTAAATATAAGGATTGTGGCTGAAAATGACAGTGAAAGAAGGGCAATGAGGTTTTGTGGTTTTAGGACTAAGTAAACATATCAGCCAGTGTGGAGAGATGGTGCTAATCTGCACTGACATGTGGACATATCTGTTTCAGTTGAAGCGAACAGCATTACATGAGCTCTTCGCTCTCTCTCTCGTCTCTCTCGCTCTCTCTCTCTCTCTTTCAAAACACATTCAAACCTGCTTTCTTTATTTGTAAAACAAAAAAAAATCATCCAGAAATCATTGGCTTCCAACTGCAGAACAGAGACAGTTCAAAGCAGTCCCTATTACTCTAGTCCTGCTCCAATCTGGCAACGCTGCAGATTGAATGAACTGTTCTAGCATGATAAAAGATTTTGTCGACTGTACACTCACAAAAACTTGAGCAGTACACATTTCTTATTTTAGACTAGCAGGCCTCTAGACCTGAACAAAAAATATGAACAACCTTGAAGTGAACTTAAAAAATGCTGCTAATTTAAATGGGTCCTATGAGTGTCTAAAAAAGATACAATTAAGAGTGTTGTTGTAGTTATTGGTGTAAGTCAAGTGTTTATCGGTTGTAAGGGTTCAAAAAAACAATTTTTTTCCACTATAATGTATAGCAGTGTAATGTTGTACGTCAGTCATGCCCGCCTTTCTGATCGCGGATGAAAAGCAAGGGGGTTGTGCCTGTGATTTGGCCAGCTACTCCAGTGCGTATGATGGGCCAATACCTCAAGACTACTGTGATGCCCTGTCAGGCCGGAGTAATGATTCAAAAACATGAAAACCCATAAACAAGGCATTCTTTGCATCCAGAGGGGACATAATTACTGATTATAATAAATTATACTGTCTTTTTACACAATGCGTTGCATCGGTTTGCCCCCCGGGGCGGTGTAAAATTAAAACCAGTCTGCATTTGTGATGGAGAACTTACAAACAACAAGCCCTGATTAACACTGCCCAAAAAAACTTGCTTTAAATATATAAAATATAAAAACTTTTTAAATATAAAAAACGTACTTACAGTGTTTGAGTCAGAACAGCCGGTATTGTAGTTTACTCTACCAGGATCAGGAAATGTCCTCCATAAAATTTGCTGAACACATCTGAATATTTGGGTTTGAAGTGTTCTGGAACAGTGTTGTACATACAACTTAACCACTGATTTCTAGTCGTGTCCATTTTTGGAACGCCAAACAAAGTAGTTTCGCTTCACAACGAAAAACACGGTGGCCTAGAGTGAGCAGAGGCGGCGGGCTTGAGAACGGCACGGCTGGCGATTTCGACGAAGGAGCATCCGGCGGGCTGCGGCAACCACATGTGACGACCCGGGCCGGACTCCGCTTCGTCCACGGTGGATGAATGAAAAGCCGATCCGGCGATCGACAGCGCAAAGTTGGTTGTATTTCCTCAGCGACCAGCACGGATCAGCGCCAGGCATGACAAAGCAGATATCGTCCACTTTTGGAAGACCAAACAAAATAGTTTAGCTTTCACAACAAAACACACAGAGTCTTCACATGGAGGCGGCGGCAACAACAATACTACAGCGAGAATAAAAGGTACGCCTTCTTTCTTTGCATGAACATAAGGGCGACGTTATGCAAATCTTCCCACAAAGTGACATAGACATGTGGGGGCGTGTTAGAACGAGCTGTTGTAGGTAGGCGTGGTTGACTCTTAATTTTATAAAGAATATCTTTGGATTTGAGATTTTAGTTTTTGCAACTTTACAGATCTTTTTTATGTACCAAGAGCTTGTAACACTCAAAAGAAGGAAAAATTTAAAGCGCATCATATGACCCCTTAAAGACTTATCCCATCACGGTGCACATCTGGTACTAATGCCCAATTTTAAATAGAATGAAAGAAGTATGAATAATGAATTCTACTCTACAGCCGAGAGGAGACAGCAAATAAGGTTACGGAAACTAAAAACAGCAATTCGCACTAAGCATTCAAATCAAGGATGAATATGAAAATGAACAGTTAAATACATCAGTGATTAATACAACGTTAACACAACCACATCAGCTCAACGTCAGTCTGTCCTGACATATCGCTTCAGGTCTGTAAAATAGTATCTAATTCTTGGTAGCTATGCACAATATCAAAACTTCAAGGGTGACCAAATAAGCCTCATGTTAACGCGCGCTCCTCATAGTTGTTGGTTGCCATCAGGTTGTGTGCACATCTCACAGAACCCTTCAGCGTCTACGATTGATAACGTTAGCAATCATAGACCTGACTTGTATGCTCCCCTAGAACCGCTGTGTCCTCAAGCCGACTTACTCTACGAGGCGTAATTAAGTGCAAGGCAGTGTGTATTCTACTGTAAGACTGCCAAGACTGTTCTGGGATCAGTACAGGGCACCACCCGCTGCATGGACAGGGGCGCGCTGACGCTAAATATAGCAAGGGACAGAAACCGTGGTAAACACTGGAAACACACAACTCACTTTCATGGCAGTGACATTAAAGTTGCTCGTGTGCGAGGCCTATGATGACTGGAATGATCCCATTAAAAGCGCTACTAGTTCTTCCAATAAATGTCTCTTTTGTCATAGTTATATTCGCCTTGTGGTTTCCACCAACTTATCTTATTCGTGGGGAAGAATAGGCAGCTCTGTGATTTTTTTCCCCTCATCAAGACAGAAATGGGGTCCAAACACCAAAAACTGCGTGCCAATTTAAAATCACTGTTTCTGTTGAATATATTTAATATATATTTTTATTCCTGTGAGGAAAAGTGAATTTCATCAGCCTAACGTTGTCTTCCGTGTCCAGATCCTTCAGAAATCATTCGAATATAATGTTTTTCTGCTAAATAAATATTTCATATTATTATCAATGTTGAAAACAGTTGGCTGTTTAGTATTTTTGTGGAACGTGGTAGAAGACCATCAGAAGTCGGAAAAGAGTACGAAGGGACGATCACAGAATGAAATAATTTTAAATATGATATTCAAATACAACAGTTAGATTAGTTATTTTAAATTGTAACAATACTTCATAATATTGCTGTTTTTACTGTATTTTTTATCAAATAAATGCATACACTCTTTATATATTATTTTTTCACAGAAAAATTTAAGTTTTGGAAATGACATGAGAGTATGCAAATAATTGTACAGTTTTGGATGAACTATTGCTTTAAGATCTTTTGGTATTTTGTCTGATTATGTAAAATGAACAGGGGAGTGGAACAACAGGCTCTCTGGGTTGTCAAGTTGAGCAGGTGCTATGTTGCAGCATACTGACAACTTTACAATAGCTGGTGACGCGTTCGTAACACATGTAGGCCAGTGGCAGACTAATAACTTGGGTTACAAATAAGAAAAAAAGTCAGTCTTCAAATTACTAAAGCGTCTACGGGGCGTTCTAAAATAAAAGTGCTTTCAATGTAGAAGTGTATGACACAATGCCTGACATATGCGAATCTGTATAGAAGATATAACTATAACTCAATGATCTCATGTTGACTAAATTATCGCTTTAGGACAATAACAGTATTAAGGAGGTTAGAGTTTAGGTCAAGTCAGTTTTTTTTTTCAGTTTAGGACTGTTTTTACATGTCTACTGAGATTCAATGTTGAATCCACACTGTAATTCGAACCACTCTCATTGCCCAAAGGTATCTCATCATACTCTTTCAGAATTCAGCACTTTCTTTTTGCTTTACATTCCCGAGCCGCTTTGTCCTATGGGACCTTAAAGACCGTGCCTTTTGCAGGTGAATGAACTCAAAGGACTTGCACTGCTATGATCTAAAAGTAATTTTACCATCTGGACCAGAGTCACATTTTTCCAGAAGCCTGCTGGTGGTGATACACTAGTCTATACACATGCACTATATAGAGCTTAGGCTTAAGAAAGTTTCCTATACTGTAGTGCATCTACCTTTAAGCAAGAAAAGAAGAACTGACTTGAATGTCATCATATATTCAGCATGGGTAAAATACATAATGGTACAGTCTGGAGGGATCAATGAAGCAGGAAAGCTACATGAACGGCTGATTTCAGGAATGCCAAATGTGTTCGGAGTCATTAAGCAAACGCATTTGCTTTCCAAACTGCTTGAAGTGGTCATTTCCATTTTCAGATACATTTCATAGAGTGAGGGATTAAAAAAAGATCATATTTGACAATTGCTGCACGGCTGAGTGTCCAAGTTTGAATGTCCAAAGTTGATGCTATTATGCCTATTGACCTGACACATTCTCTATTAGATTAAACTAAATATGTTTGCTCATAACGCCAGTGTGACAAAACAGTTTGGACACAAAGGTCACAATGCAGGAAAATCAAATACAGAAAGGTTTATATATGACCACTGAACTAATGAACTTGATCAATCATGGTTGAAAGTGGCTGTTAACATAGTGGTACATCAGACAAAGTGGAACAAATGCATTTCATGATTGATTGTCCTTTAAATAATAGGAGACAATCAAATGCAGCAGTCATTAATAATTGCCAGTCAATAAGAGTCTTTGTCACTCTGAAAATGTCTTCATTTGTCTCACATCATCATCATCAACATAGTGATGAAGCTTCAACATCCAACCGATCCTAATGATCCCAATTGTGCTGTAGTGTATACTTAGACACGAATTTATATTGAACTTCAAAAAAGAAGCCTTGTTGCAAAATTGCAACAGCTCTGTTATAATACATATATGAGATCACATATAAGTTAGCCTTGACAGCTCGTTTTAAATATTTCTACCATGTCACATTTATTTATCATTTTCATATTAACTGAAAATAGGTATATTCAATTGAATAATTCAATAAATGTATAGAAGTTAGGTCCTCTTGGTTGAGGAAAATCAATTGCATAAATAAAATGCCCGAAATACAATTCTGCCTCAGATAAAGATTTACAAATTAGAAAGAATTAATCAAGACACAATAAAAAGTTTAAGTCTATTTTAATCCATTCTTTAAAACTAGAACAGTTGTTTTGGATTTAGAAGAGAAAACAGAAAAATAACAAACTAAAGAATCTAACTTTAAAATCCGCCAATAACAAAGACTAGACTAGCTAGTTAGTCAGCATTGCTAGTCTAGTCTTTGAAAACAATTAAAGCGAACAGTTCATAAAAGATACTGAATTAACACGTGAAACTGTTTTATTGCTGTCAAAAGCTGCATCGCCTTTAGACTGTGAACTACTCTGAGGCAGCACCACCACGCGGCAAATATGATTTTCATCAGCAAAAGTTCCACAAAACAGACGTGAAAGCATATATACATTGTGGTAAAAAGGATTTCGCCAATGTTTTCCTCATTAATGAGAAAAGTGATATGAAAGTGAAAAAATAAACAGGCTAAATAAAACACGGAGTCAGAATGTTTAGTACTTGCATGCGAAATATTAGCTATGTGTTGAGCTGAAATAATTCTTAGGAAACATACACTTGTTCTTTTATCAATGTATTACAAGAGAAACACAGAAACAGTATTTGCATTTTACCAAATATAGTGGTCCACGTAAAGGAAAAACATATGGCAAGCCGTTTTGACTTTTATTCATTCTCAGGATATGAGTTCTTGATATCAACAATTCAATTTTTACTAGTTAAAATTATAATTCTTGATATCAGGAATTACATTTCTACCAGTAACAAGTGCAATTTTTAATATCAGGAATAACATTTCCACTAGTAAAACTGTTCATTCTTGATATCAACAATTTAACTGTGTTTTCAACTAGTATAAACATCATTCTTGATATCTGTATTGTAATTTTTCCTAGTTAAAGGTCACCAGATGCTGCCAATGTTCCAAATCAATTGTTAGATATCAAGAACTGATTTCTACTAGTTGAAACTCCAACTTACACATAGCAGAAATACATTCTTACTATAAAACCGGTTTGTTTTATGTATCAGTAATCACATGTTACTAGTACTGATGTTTCTTCTTCTTGATATCACACTTTAATTTTCACTAGTTCCGATGTTTAGTTTCTGATATCTGACTGTGATTTTGGTACTAGTAAAGAAAGCGCATTTTGATATCATAAATTACCCTCCCAATTGTTTATACAGAATACATTTTCAGATATCAGAAATGACATTGTCACTAGTGACAATTAAAAATTTGTTGATATCAAGAAGAAAACAGCCGGCTAGTAACCAATGGTAGTTACTGATATCAAAAATAAAGTTTTTAAACACAAACACCAAATCTTGCACTTGGTCACAGACACACCCAACACCAACAACAACAAGATAAAGTAAGAATTGTATTTCTGATATGTGAAGTTGGAGTTTCAACTAGTAAGAAATCAGTTATTGATATCAACAATTGATTTTGAATGGCAGCCTATGGTGACTTTTAACTAGTGAAAATACAGTTACAGATATCAAGAATTATAGTTTTTATTAGTTGAAAAGTAATTGTTGATATCAAGAATTAACATTGTTACTAGTGGAAATGTAGTTGCTGATATCAAAAATAGCAATTGTTACTAGTAGGAATCTAATTCCTGATATCAAGAATTAGCGTTTTAACTAGTGAAAATTGAATTGTTGATATAAAAACCCCTCATGACACCCACACCCCTCAACACGAGAATGAATAAAAAACACAGAAGCTGACGAAAAAAGGGCTACTGCCATAGAAGAACACCGACCAAAAACGTCTCACTTACCAAATAAAGTGCCACGATATCCCTCCTGAACATGCAGGTGAGAAGAAACGCAGAGTCAGTGAGTTCTGTGAAATATGTGGCGTGTAGTAATCCCAATATCTTTACAGTCCGCAACGGGGGAATAGTCCGTAAGAGCGCAGCTTTCTACATAAACTCAACGTGTAACGTACGCAAATAAGACCCAATGACTTCCACTACTTTCCCAGACGACAGTGAGAGAGCAGCGGTAGAAGACGTGCAGCAGTGTCGCGGAGTCCAACTCACTGGGCAGTTTGTGTGAGGCGCTCCGGTCAGAGAGCGACAGAATAAGACGCACTGCCGGCGAGCGCCCCCGTGTCTACACTGAGAGCGACGCGACGCGACGCAACAAGACCAGAGCGTCCCAGCGAACCATCGAGCCTGGTCTGCAGGGCAAGAGCGTTATTTTCAGTAGCGTAAGATACCACCAGAGGTCACAATTTACATTAGTGCCTCTAGTGTAATCACTGATTCATTTATTTATTTCCCCGATAGGCTAATGACCGGTTGACTGTACAGTATCAAGCTTATTACACGTACTCACCAAATAAATAATTAGCCTTAGCCTATGTCAGTATGAAATATTGATTTGAGTTGAGATAGGCTATAATCGTACTTGTAGGCTATATTATCTTGAAGCTCTTGGTAATAAAAAATAGGCTGAATGACACAATTTACCATTCAGAATTAAAGGAATAGTTCACCCAAAAATGAAAATTATGTCATTATTTACTCACCCTCAAGTTGTTACAAACCTATATGAGTTTCCATTTTCTGTTGAACACCAAATACCTCTAAAAAAAAAAAAAAGGTTCTTCAGTGGTTCTTTGGAGTGGTTAGAGGTTGCTATCTATCACCACTAGCCTACCCCCCCGTTAGAACTTGTTAAGCCCCTGTATGGTTCTTCAGCGGTTCTTTGGAGTCGATGAGGTGCTATATAGCACCACTACCATAAAACCTGTAAGCCCCTGGATAGTTCTTTAACTCTCTCTTAGTCTCTTAGTTTAGTTGGGGAAAGGGTTAAAACAACATTGAAATACAGTCTATTTCTTGAAGATATTTTTTTTTTTTTGCCCCCAAGGCCCTCATAAGGAAATATTCCAGGGCCCCCAGATGAGACCTTTGACCTCAGAAAAAAATAACCTCTCCACAAATAGCAACACCAACTTCACACATTACTAACCGGTTAGACTTTATTTCTGGAGTATCTAAAACAGAAGTTCTTTATTGAGAATTAAGGTTTAGATGTTTTTTTTTTTTTTCAACTTACCGTTTTGGTGAATAGTGTTTGCTTTAGTTGCCTCTTGACCCTTGACTTTAACTTTAAGTTTAAATAAGTTACTATTTGGCTGTTGCAATAGTTTATAAAGCACATATGTGATGGCAAGGAACTTATGGTAAAATCATTTCATGTGTCTGAGTCTCTGGTTGCATATTATCAAAATCTGTAATTCTTTAATGAGTTTTATATTATTGCAGTTCTACGATACGATGTGAGACAATTGTATAAACCACTTTTAGAATTATGGGTTATAAAGAGGTTTCAGTTCTGTCACTCATAGACATGAAGAATCAGCATGTGAATCTCAGCAATGGTGACAAAATATTCTGATAAATTTGATATGATTTTTGAACATCACAAAACAGGGCAGTAAAAAGTCACAACAAAAATAAAAGCAAAAACTAAGACAATGCAGCTGCATAATTTATTCATGTAGCACTGCATGCTGGGAGCCATTGATGAGTTATGATTGGTGCACCATTGTTGAGAAAAAGGGCTATATGTCACCTCTTATGGTTCTACACGGCACCATTTGACAAAGGTGCTATATAGCACCTGTAAAAATAGGTGCTAAATAGCACTAAAAGTGATTCCCCTATGATTACGAGCCAAAGAACCACTTTTAGTGCTATATAGCACCATGTTGTTTTAGAGTGTATGGTAACCTATTTTTAAGTATGCTGATAATCAAAAAGTTGACGGTAGCCATTGACTTCCAGTAGCCTACATTTTTCCATACTGGAAGTCAATGGCTACATCGGCTGTTTGTTTTCCAACATTACTCAAAATATCTTCTTTTGTGCTCAACAAAAGAAAGAATCTCGTTTCCCAATTAGTAGGCAGGCTATTCCATTGAGTCATGAAATCATTTAATAGGCTATAATTAAAGGCCTGTTAATGCCAAGATTAATAAAGATAACAATATCTAAGCCTATATTTGCGTCTACACAAACGGACGATAATGTTCTATTTATTATAATCGCACACTGAAGTTTTGTCTTGTCTCTTTAAATACTTGAGCACTTTCATTTGAATTATGATTGGCTGTCAATGTGTTTATATCGTTCATCAGCTGAAAAAATAAAATCATTCAAAACAAATCCACCGAAATTCCTCTGTGTCCTTATCGTAGTTGTGGTGTGGACTAAGACCAATGTTTTGAATTAGTCAATTATTTTATTGCTTATCTGATGGTAAAAAAATCGTTCCGATTCCAACAAAATCGTTCCTATGCGTTGCTATCATTATAACTGTAGCGCCGTGGACTTCCCTATTCTCATATAATTGGAATTAGATTTATAATTATTGTCCTTGATGTGAATGGCTCATATTTTATATGAAAAATGCTAAATATTTTGAAAAGTTAAAGACAGGCAAAATCTTGCATTAGTGCAAAAGAATACACTCTGAATGCATAATGTCTCACTTGCATTAGTCATGCATGTTATATTAATATACATTTAAATATTCCAATAAACTTCAACACAGTGAAAAGGAAATCCAGAGTTATTCACATCTATACAGAGTAAAGGATTTAATTGTACTTGCTAGTGTGCAATGCTGCTTTGGGAGGAGGCCTGTTTTTTAGCATCAGAACGTATAATGACTTGGATATAATGCCCTACTTGTAATAGAGAGTTGCTATGCAGCCAGGCAAGGGGGAGAGAAAAAAAAGAAAAAGAAAAGAAGGAACGGCTGGTCCAATATTATATGCAATTGCCTACATGAAAGCAGAGTATTAAATTCCTTGAATGACATACTGTGTCTGTGACTCAACTCAAACACCACAGAGAAGTTCAAAATGAGTGTCAATAAAACATTTACATTTGGATAATGCACAGTGTTCTTGGAACACAAGGAGATTAAAGTCATTATCAAGCTTAAATGTGGACTAAAACTTTAATCCTGTGACAATCTTATTTGCTGTGTTCATTAGCCAGAAACACATTGCCAAAAAGCAATCAAATATTTTCCAGCCCGAAGGCAAGCGAGATGATCTGCTATTATTGTGTCCATAAAAGAATAGAGGCTTCTGAGGACTCACAAATCAAAGAGCATCCTGTATCGCTTGACAACTGTGTTTAACAATACATAATTCCAGACTCCTGATGAAAGCTTAGAAGACAGTCTAATGACTAAGTTGCCAGGCAACTGTCTGCTAAAGTTAAGACTTCTTCACCTGGTTCTTATGTAGGTTTTTGAACATGTTTTGGCAGGGCGGAGAGATTATTGACTACAATGAAGAAAAAAAACTGGTGTAGAAACTTTCACAGAAATTGCTAGTAAATTTCACAAAGAAATGGCAATTAAATAGGGAATCCCGTTTCTGCTACAGAATAAAAACAAGGTAATTGTGTTTTTATCTCACATGTCTGACTTTTCACAATTCTGAGTTTATATTTCTAACTTTTTTCTCAGAATTTTGAGAAAATATTGATTATTGATATCTTACCATTCTTATACCGTTCTTGCAATTCTGACTTTTCTCACAGATCTGAGTTTATATCTTGCAATTCTGACTTTTTTTCTAGGAATTTGGAGAAAAAAGTAATTACAACTTTTTATCTCATAATTTAGACTTTTTTTCTTGCAATTCTTACAAGACTTTTCTGCTTGCAATTCGACTTTTTTTCTCAGAATTCAAAAAGTAAATATGACTTTTTATCACATTAATCAGACTTTTTCTTGCAACTCTCACAATTAAAAAAAAAAAGGTTATTGTAACTTTTTATCTCATAATTCAGCCTTTTTCTCACATTTCTGAAAAATTACGAAATATAAATTCACAGATGCGAGAAATATAGTCCGAATTTTGAGATAGAAAGTCACAATTACCTTTTCTATTTTTTATTCCGGAAACATAAGGGCAGAATTTGTGAGATTTGTTAAACTCAGAATTGTGAGATAAAAGTCTGAATTGTGAGATAAAAAGGTCACAATTACTGTTTTTACTTTTTTTATCCTGTGATGGAAACAAGCTTCCATAAGCAACACACTGAATTAAATGTAAAAATTTGCAAGTAGAAAAGCAGTATTTTCTTGTAAAACTCCAAATAATCTTTGTTTTATGTACAACTTCATTAAGAAATAATTTATTACGCCTTATTTGTCTGGACATGCAGCAAAAAGCCTCATTGCCCAAACCGGTCACCACTTTTGCAACAGGACCATGTCGACCAGCCTTGTGTTACACAACCTCCATCCATCACCAAACAACCATTTGCCAAGTTTGGCCCCCACTGGGAGCATTAAAACAAAAGGGAAGCATGAAGCTAAACAACTACCTCAGCAGTGATTCCATCATAACTGACCTGGTCCCTGGGGCCACTCAGGGTACCATGAAGGAGGATGTCAAGCTGCCCAACTAAGTCCATCAGACATCATTCACCTCTGCATACCTGTGCGCAGCTCGCTGGGGCGTAGTAAATAGTCCCTTGGTCAAGTGATTTCCCAGCTTTTCTCTTGCTCGGCAGGCTGGAAGCGGGCCGGCTGTATTGGATCTACTGACCCCTGTATAAAGAAGGAAGTTCCTAGCTGAAGTGGGATTTGTGGAGTGATGCTCAGAGAATAAAAATGGATGAAGAGATGTAATGAAATGTATTGTTTCTCTCTTTTTCCTCTCGCTATCTATGCCACTCCACTCCCCAAGTTTAGCCAGTGGCAGACTGTATTTATCACTGTCCAGCCTGTTTCAGACATGATGGATAGGATTAGAACATTTTCTTATTTTAAGAATATGACTGGAAAGCTAATAATCTGAGCGATACAGAGTCAAGTTCACCTTCAGCTTTAAAACCAATTTAGGTGCACAAAATGAAAATGAGCTTTTTAAGTGGCTATACAAGTATGAAAAATCAGTTCATACAGAAATAAAGCGGAGGCTCGAATTTCCAAGGATATTAACAATGATTAAATTACTTTATTTTAGCTCAACGTGAGGCCCAAATGCTCAATGGGTTCCATAAAGGAACACTGCAGGGGATAGAACTGATATATAATATTAAGTGAATTCTTCCTCTCATCAGATGCTTTTTTTTTTCTTCAGGTGGAGTCAGAGGAGATGTAGAGAGTTCATGTTTCAGGGGAACTTCCGGTAATGCTTTAGATTACAACCCGCAATGTACTGCGTAAGTAAACAGAATTTACAGCGTAACTTTTTTGTAATTACAGTGTACCTATTCAGTACCTCCGTGTAGGTATAATGTAACAATATGCGAAGTTTGGAGAATAAATAATTTAATTATAATAAATAAAATTACAAATTATTTCTGCTGTAAGTATTTTGAAACTAAGGGGTACCTATTCTAATATTACGGGGTATGTATGACCTCTTATATTTGCAAGCGATTAAGCAAAAACATACACTGTGTACTTTTTTATAGCCTACACATATAAAACACGCTGGTAATTGTTTCAATCCAAACGCTCGGTTGAGACTGTTGAGTTAGGAAGCTAGCTTGATGTGACCCAATTTGGGTTGATATCAGTAATAACCCAACATTGCTGGGTTATGAATGTGGAGGACGTGAATGAGAGCATGCAGCAAGTCACACGAGTTCAAACGTGAACGGCTCTGTGTGTGACGAAATCCGTGACTGGTGCTTACGACGAGAACACGGAGAAATAGAGCAAACCGAATCGCTATCGCAGATGGGGACACTTTGAACTGTCTATAGTGTGTTTCCTTTAAAACGGAACAGATTGAATGTGGTGATCAGGAACTGGAAACTGCTGGAATGGCGTATGAGATGAGTCTATCCGTGATTTGCCGGCGCTCCTTGAAAATACAAGAAAACTAATCGACACGAAGAGGAGAGATATTTTTTAAACTGACTGGAATGTGTTATTTTAAAACTGGAGGGTTTTGTCCGAGTATGTTCTCACAACATTGAGCAGCGACTGATGAGCTGTAAAACCCGGAACTGAACTAAGTTAGTCAAAATGGTGCTTGAGGACGTGGATCAAAACGGTAAATCAAAGACTGTAAAATCCTGTCAGTTCGCTATAATACACAGTTTAATCTTGACTTTCAGTGTTTATTACTGTGTTTATTGGCGTGATGGTTTGGCCATAATAGTTTAACTAGTCATTATTAGTTAATCAACTAGTCATTAAGTCAGTGGGTGAAAACATGAACAAATTGAACAAAATCTATCTTTAAACAAGCTTTTCAAAATAATTTGTTTTAACTGTATAAGCTGTATAAGTATGGAGATGCTTTGTTTTTTTCTGAACTGGTGTAATACATTTTAATCTTTTATTAGGCTATTTGTTGCCTGCGTTGTTACTGTTGTCATATTGTGTGTGATTTTAATTTTAAAACCCATTTTGGGTTAATTTAACCCAATAGTAGGCCTATAGTAAATTGCAAACATTATTTGAATTAAATAAAACAGTCCACCTTGTTTATTGATATATTACCTGATTTATAATGTATGTATGTATGACCTAATGTTTAAACAATCGTTTCAGAGCAATTTGTTGTAGCCTGTAACTACATGGAACAAGGGGGGAACAAGTACCATTTTAATTTACAGCCCGCAATGTTGTATTTACCCTGTAACTACATGGAACAAGGCACCACTTTAATTTACAGCCTGCAAATGTTGTATTTACCCTGTAACTACATGGGACAAGGGGGGAACAAGCACCACTTTCATTTACAGCCCGCAAATGTTGTATTTACCCTCTTAACTACATGGAACAAGGGGGGAACAAGGCACCACTTTCATTTACAGCCCGCAAATATTGTATTTACACTGTAACTACATGGAACAATGGGGGAAAAAAGCACCACTTTAATTTACAGCCCAAAAAAAAACCCAAAAACAAAATGTTTGTATTACTCCTGTAACTCATGGAACACGGGGGAAAACCAGCACCACTTTTAATTTACAGCCGCAAATGTGTATTTACGCCTGAACTACAGTGGAACAAGGGGGAACAAAGCCCCACTTTAATTTACAGCCCGCAAATGATGTACTTACCCTGTAACTACGTGGAACAATGGTGGAACAAAGCACCACTATAATTTACAGCCCGCAAATGTTGTATATACCCTGTAACTACATGGAACAAGGGAGAATCGAATACCGAAAAAAAAAGGCGAGGAAGCATTTTAAGGGGAAAAGAGATATTAGGGGCGCGGGTACGGGGCCGCAGATGGTAATTTATTTACCGGTTACAATCTCTGTACCGGCGGGTAACTGACCCATGGCAGAAACAGGTGGGTGAGCAGATGACAAGCGCGCCACGGGGTAATTCCATTTATACAGCCACGCAACATGTGTAGGTTCTTTAGATAGAACTAAAGCTTGTTGCAACCTTTACTCATGCCCCGGGGGGCGACACACAGCACCACTTGTGCCTTAATGTTCCATAGGCTTTACAGTCGCGACTAAACGTAATAGTACTACTTTACGGCGGGCTGTAAATCTAAATGATAACAGGAGATGGCTGAACTATGTGTTGGCACCTCCGAACATCCTGATGATCCACAAGGGAGTTATTATACATGGGTAAAGTTCTACAGCTAACTATTACACGAGAGCACTGATAATTGACACTGTCAGTATTCTTGTATATTCCTCCTAACCTTGTGTCATGTATACTGTGTGGAAATGCAACATATGCCCGCTGGCTTACATAATTTAAATGGCGCTATAAAATACAACTCACAGCCCCTAGGGTACATCACAGGGTAGTATACATACGAACTTCTGGTTAATTTATACAATCATGTATGTTCATTGGCTCGTGCAAACCGCTGGAAAGAGTACATGTGGTTTTTAAGCCTGCATTGAACTTTGATTGTAATATCATGCACGTTATTTGGTATGATATGGTGTTGAGAATTTGCTGGTTGAAGTTGCTGAAATCGACGAATATGCTTTCATAAGGTAAGTAGACTCGTGAATTATAGATCATAGCAGAAACTCATTAACTCATTTCACTAGATGTCCAGTTTTGTTGTTCAGTAATCTCCATCATGTCCGTCCTTTTATAATAGAATGTGTACACCATGGTTAAAAAATACCTAAGCGCCTATAATAAAATACCAATATAAAATTATAAAAAGTATATATCGTCTTTCTAAATCATTCCCAAACATACAATTGTTGTTTAGGCCATACATACCACGTAATATTAGAATAAGCACCTCTTAGTTTCAAAATACTTACAGTATAAATGATTTGTAATTTTACAGGTTGTTACCCCTTTATTCCCCAAACTTCGCATATTATTCCCTTATACCTAAACGGAGGTACTGAATAGGCACACTACAATTACAAAAAAGTTACACTGTAACTTCAGTTTACTTACGCAGTTCTTTGCAGGTTGCATATCTGGTTGTTACCCCCTTATTACCCAAACATAACACATTGTTCCCTTATACCTACACGTATGTTCTTTATAGGTACACTATAATTACAGAAACGTACACCGTAAATTCAGAATACTTACATAGTTCTTTGTGGGTTGTAATCTAAAGCATTACCGAAATTCCCTTCCCTCCATACTACACTGAGGCCTTTTAATGGAGGTTAAAATGCCACAGCCCACACAGTCACAACCTTCTCACCCCAAACATAAAACAGACCAAAGGCTAAAGCTTACCATTATATGAATTACAGGTCATCATCCTGTGCACTAAGCAATTTAAGATAATGGCAAAAACAAATGATCAGTAAAAGGAAGTGCTTATAATGTTGATCTTCAACTTCAGAAGTTCAATTAAGCTGTATTATATATGAGATTTGCCATTTTTGCAACCCTGCTACCAAACCAGAGAGATGTCTAAGTGATTAAAACGTCAAATAGCTTTAACATTAAACACATAAAACATCATATTAAAAGCAAATGTATGTAGTTTTGTGCATGTGGACTTTAGAGCCCCCTACGGTTAAGTGAGTGGAATTAAATGTCTTAAATATACCACTGTTGTAATTACAGTAAATAGATGCATATATGTATAAGTAGATACCTCATTCGACCACTCCAAACATGTAGACACGTCCGCCATTTTGCAACAGTCAACTTGACATCATTCACCATAATAATCAATGAATATTCAAAGATGCCACAATCCTGCAAAGCCGATGGTTGTAAAAACTGCCGGGATTTAAATTACCGAAGAAACGGGATAACCTTTCACAGGTGAGAATGTGTTGGTTTGTGTTTTTAAATGTATTAACTCAATATTTTTTAAAACATTGGTAACATTTAATGTCATGTTAGCTAATGCGCTCACCTTGTTGTATGGTGTTTGCTAGGTCTACACAACACGTAAAATTTTTTAGTTAATATAAGTGCATTCAGAAAACAGCTTTGCGGCTCTCCATTACAAGGTGTATACTGTCATTGTTTTTAATTTTTTTTTTTTTTTTTTTTATTTTAAGTATATAACGGTGTTTGTGTGAATATTCATTGATTATTATGGTGAATGACGTCAAGTTGACACTTCCAATATGGCGGATGGCTTATGTATACCGGCCCATAGAAACCGTCACTAATGAGGCATCTACATACTATGGATAGATTTCGAATCTCGAACTATTTTGTTAGAAATTTACCAAATTTACATAATCCCACAACAGACATGTAGGGTGAAGTGGGAAAGAAACAGAAACCATTCGCCTAATTAGAAGTCAATGTAACATCAGAATTATTTTAAAGGAGTCATATGATGTTGCTAAAAAGAACATTATTTTGTGTATTTGGTGTAATGAAAATGTTTATGCGGTTTAAGGTTAAAAAACACATTATTTTCCACATACTGTACATTATTTTTTCTCCTCTATGCCCCGCCTTTCTGAAACACGTTGATTTTTACAAAGCTCATCGGTCTGAAAAGAGAGGTGTGCTCTGATTGGCCAGCTATCCAGTGCATTGTGATTGGCCGAATACCTCAAGCGTGTGACGGAAATGTTACGCCCCTACCATACTGTGATGCCATGTCAGGCCAGAGCTATGATTCAAAAACATTAAAACCCATTATAAACGAGGCATTTGTTGCATCCAGTGGGGACATAATTACGGATTATAATGACTTATACTGTCTTTTTATGCGTTTCATTGCATCGCGCCGCGTAAACATAAAACCATGTCTGCATTTGTGATCGGAGAAATGACAAACAAGCGCTACTCTACACTGCTCAAACTCATGTTTGAATCATCAGTGGCAAATTCTTAAAATGAAAACATACTTACAGTCTTTGAGTCAGAACAGCCGGCATTGTAGTCTACTCTACCAGGATCAGGAAACAGTCCTCCATAAAATGCACTGCACACATCTGAATATTTGGGTTGAACTGTTCTGGAACAGTGTTGTAAATACAACTTAACCACTGATTTCTAGTTGTGTCCTCTTTTGGAAGGCCAAACAAAGTAGTTTCGCTTTCACAATGAAACACACGGCGGGCTAGAGTGAGCGGAGGCCGGTGTACTGACAAAACATGCTACCTATCAGAATGTGCTACCAAAAATATATTTGAATTGTTTTAAGCGTAAGTTTAGGGTAAGGGTAGGCATGGGTGGGTAGGTTTAGGGTAGGGGTAGATATGGACATTTAAATAAGCCTCAAACTACATGAATAAGATTATGGTAGCACAATCTGATGGGTCTCATTTTTCGCTATCGATTTTGTGCCTACTATCTTTTTTAATGGGAGTTAACACAATCTGAGGCTGGACTCTGCTTCGTCCACGGTGAAAGCCGATCCGGCGATCCACAGCGCGAAGTTGATGTATTTCCTCAGCGACCAGCACGGATCAGCTCTAGGCATGATGAAACGGATATCGTCCTCTTTTGGAAGGCCAAACAAAGTAGTTTCGCTTTCACAACGACTTCACGACCTGGCGGCAGCAACAATACTACAGCGAAAATAAAAGTTACACCTTCTTTCTTTGCGTGAACATTTGGGCGGCGTTATGCAAATCTTCCCACATAGTGATGTAGACATGTGGGGGCGTGTTAGAATGAGTCATTTTAGGTAGGCGTGGTTGACTCTTAACTTTTATAAAGAATGTCTCTTTGGATTTGAGACTTTAGTCTTTGCAACTTTACAGATCTTCTTTATGCACCAAGAGTTTGTAACACTTCAAAGAAAAAGGAAAAATTGAAATCGCATCATATGACCCCTTTAAAACGGAAATTCCAAGGTAAAAACTTTCATACATTTGCTTTAAAATAAACCAAACAGGTAAAAATAACAGGGAGTTGCCAAACATAAATTGTCAGTGAGTAGGTGTTTGTAAGTTAAGGACCAAATGTGGTTTTGTAGTTACTGAAAAACATACATTTAGCATAAACTAATGAAAAATATTTGTTTCATAATTTTCTCTTACATCGATGCAATTGGGCCATGAGGATAAAGCAGTATGGAAAATGGATGGAATTCGTTCTTACAAAAACTTGGGTAACAGAGTTGAATAGTTAGCTTGTTGAATGCGTACAGTGTATGTATATATAAATGGTGAAAAGGCATTTGGTAATAATAACAATATATATTGTCCACAATAATTCTCAGTTGTTTAAGAAATCAGAAATGGACACAAATTTGTATATTCATGGAAAGTGCTTTATATAATCACCTTGTTACACATATTTTATTTAAACAAAAGAACACATTTTATAGCATCTAGCTTCTTGTTAGAATTTAAGTCAACATATGATAAACAGTTAATAAACATAAATTAAAAACTTGTTATTTAACTTACCATAGAACTTATTTCCAGACGCCCTTAGTGAATCCTTCCTAAAGCAGCACATTCATTATTATCATTACGGTGTGTTTGATCATGCTGTCGTGGTGTTCGCTAATCGAAATGTTGCAATTAAGTTGGGCTTCAAATCATGATTCGCCCACCTCAGTGCAGGTAAACATCCATCATCTCTTACTCCCCCAGAAGAGGCCATTGCAGCTTAACAAGCTGCCCAAAAACACTCGCATGAAAACAGTTTGTTGACAAGCAAGTTTACATTGGGTAATTGGTTTCAGGCACAAACCAGACAAGTTAATTAATTTTAATTACTCACTGTGAACGGCAGGGGTCAGACAAAAAGAGCAGGCGTGAGTGTAAAGAAGTTTAGTTTGCCATCAAGTTGTTCGCTATGAAAAAATGCAAACTTTGTTGAGACAAGAAAGCGGGTTGTTGCAGCTACTAATCTTCTCTGTGTCTGCCTCACCATTTCAAAGCTTGTCATAAAATGTATTGCACATCATGATTTGGGTACATTGAAATACTGATGTTACGATGTTACAAATCGTAAGGCTTACTGCATCTTATTAGACAGCTGCAAAAAAGCAAATTAGAATTACGGTTTTTAAATGAAAGACAGAAAAGACTCCAACAAGATGTACAAATGAGAAAGATCATGATATACCACCCTTTGTTAGACCAGAGAGATCATTATAATTACATACATGGTCTAGTTGCTTTCTAGAAATTGGATTGTGTGGAAGATGGCGAGCCAGTTTCAGCAATGAATGTAATTTCATGCAGTGCAGTGATAGCAAAAGAGGAGTGATAAAGCACACAGATCTGGGTTTGTGACATCTCAGTAAAATCTCATGCTTAGACAGAAAGTACACTTATATGTTGAACAATAAAGGAAGGTGCTTTAAATTCAACTTGAAATGGGTTCACAAACCATTTACTGAGCTAATCCGACATATTCAATGAAGGGAAAAAAGGAGGAGAAGACTTAATTTTTATCCATCAATGATTGGGTGTGAAAAGTAAGTGTTAAATAGAATGGCACCAGTTGGAAGTGGGTTCTTGCTCTAGGTAACATAAAAATAGATTTATTGTGCAGATAAATAGAATAAATTCTATGGAACATGTTTTAAGGGGCCATTCACACAGAATGCATTTTTGCATTGCTTTGCCCTTTTTTTTCGTCTCACGCATGACACAGTGTTCAACCAATGCATCCTCACCAATGGATCCTCTACAGTGAATGGGTGCCGTCAGAATGAGACTTCAGCTGATAAAAACATCACAATAATCTTCAAGTAATCCACATGACTCCAGTCCATCAATTAGCATCTTGCGAAGCATAAAGCTGTGTGTTTGTAAGAAGTGATGGTTTAAAGTTAAAAAAGGATCCATTGGTGAGCAATGATGTACATTTCTTGAAATCTGTTCCGATTAATTAAAAAACTCATCTACATATTGGATGGTGAGTTTTTTGTAAATTTTTGTGTGACCTATTCTTTTAAAAGAGTTCAACTTTTAAAACAGGCATCTTTAAATGTTTTCATTCCACTGCCGTGTCTCACATTTTTATACTCACAAACGCATTCTTTGTGAATGGCACATTAGAAAGTATATAGGTACATTTTGATTTCTCATATATGGTGGGGCTAGGGCTGCATGATATTGGAAAAACTCACATTGTGATATTTAGTTTTTCTGCGATATACAGTATATTGCGATATGAAAAAAAATCACCAGATGACTTGAATAGCTCTATTTCAAAAAAATATATAAAAAATCAATGATTGGGGTGATTTTGTAGGTGGGTAAATCAGCATAGAAAATAACAAACACATTTCAAGCATAGATAAATATAATAGAACAAAGAAACAAATGAAATAAACAGTGCTTTATATTTTTCAGTTAAGTCTTACAGTATTCAGATATAGAAATCAAATAATCAAATGTAAAATAACACTGCACAGTATTCACTGTATAAAATACATTTAATAATTCTGTGTTAAAGCTACAAAAGTGAATTTTCGTTGTTTGATTAACATTCATGACACAGAAAGCAACAGGAACATTAAACTGCTGCTTCATTTTCTTTTTCAATTGTTTACCTTTGCCTAAGCCATAAGCAACTGTGTTTACAAGGATACTTGCAGAGACATGAATTTTGACAATTTCGCGCGTAACTGTAATTTCAGGCACAAATAGATGTAGTGAGCTGAATTCAGTGTTCATGTGCATCTGTGTGTGAGCACAGAAAACAGTGTATGTTCATAATCGAGCTTTCTCGTGCTCAAATGGTTTAAAATCGCTTGAATGTTTAAACCGACAGGACCTAACTAAAACACATGCAAATGATGAACCTTCATTGTATGATGGTTAAACGTTGCAATGAATCCAAGAATCACCTGCGTTTCGATCCTGGTACCTGGTCCATACGGATTAATTATCACTATACTAAACATGTCACATCCTGAGATGTGTGTGACTATCGTGGATGCGCACATCGCGATATCGATGCTGAAACGATATATCGTCCCTAATTTTCAGTGACTCTTTATTTAGGTTAGATCAATAAGAGAGACAAAAGTCTCTCTTATTGAGTCATTGAATCATTCACTGAACCGACTCATTTAAAACTCAAAATGTATTCAGGAATTACGCATAATTGTGATCCTGCAGTGACTCTGTTTGGAACTATTTTCACTGGCGGAGTAGAAACAAAATATAACGGGCAATAAGCCTATTGAGTCTAAAATAAAAGTTAATTAGTATTAACTTCTTGTTTATTGAACTGTTCTATAAAAGCAGTATCACACTGGCAATCGTGCTGCTGTTGGTCATAATGTATTCACAATTATCCGTGATATATGAATATATTTGATGTATTTTAACAAAGCATCATACATCTAATCCAAATACTAGATGAAAAAACAACAGATTGATCACAATACCATCTAGCACCGCTAGTGCATTGATCTGTTTCAGATGAAACAACAGGTTTTCCCAAATCATGACTATTATCTGGGATTGGAGGATTTGGGTCAACAGCGCCATTCTATCCTGTGGCCTGTCAGCTGTGAAGCATGGGATTAAATTTAGCTTGTAATCGAACAAATCATATTGACTCAGTCTAGTAAGAGAGATATGAGTCATAATGTTGTCCTTTCATGCACCTGAGAATCTGTTCCACTAAGTGATTCTCAAAGTAGTAAAAGTCTAAGTTTTCCGCTTCATTTTGGTTTTCTCTACGGTTTGTTAGAGCATTGTAATGGAGTCTGTTTGTGAGGTAATGGCTATACCTCAAAAAGACTGACATAAAGTAAATATGCTATATCCTGACCTTTTGCACAAAGTTTTGGAACAAAACATTCTTAAAACTAATTACCTGTGATATATAAGTGAATTGAATCCTGGCTATCAAATTAGACAAGTGAGACGCAGATGTCAGTCGAACTTGACTTGTTTCTCAGGAGCGTTTCTAATGTGTAACTCCATCAGGAATTTTAATTAAACTGCTGCGTAATCTCCGGCATCCATTTTTCTTTCTCTCTCACACACATTTTGCTCTCGTTCTCTGAATTCTGTTGAATGAACACAGCCACATTATCGCTTAATTAATTTCTATCAGCCATGCCACAATGGCTTCTAGAGCAAAAACAGCATCTTTCAAAATGACAACAAGCAAGAATCTCTTTTGTTTTTATAGAGGGCTGATATTGCATTCTCATTTTCATAGACCGTTCATTTGAAGCCTTGTGACATTAAGAAAGCTGACAGTTACAATGGATATTAGGTGAAGTAGTCATCTTGAAAAATAATGGGTATGGCACTGAACTAAATTGTGTTAAAAATAGTCCAGTTACCATCTACATACATTCTTTTATTATATAAATATATTACTATAAGCATACATTTAAAGCTGCAGTTTTTTTTGGTTAAAAATGATCCGAAATCAATATTTGAGCAAGTATATAACCAGCCAGTGTTCAAAACTATCGCCTTACTTTAGCCCAATTCACAACGGTTATCTTATAATAATGTTTTCTAATTTGAGCGGTACGGGTAGGTTTTCAAGCGAAATTCGAGCATGCCGCTACGTCATTACGTCACGTCTGTAAACATAAAGAAGTTGTCCCGGCTACTAGGCTATCGCATGTGAGGATCCTGCAGGTGGCGGATTGTTTATAGCCTTTTCTCACAGCAGCTGGAATAATTAAATTTATCATTTTGATGGCGGATTGTAATCCGGAAAGGATTATGTGTTTATGAAACGCGTGAATAAAATTTTATTATTTTCCAGTTTTAAATGTGTTTCTAATTACAGATAGCCTGGGATTACACAAGATTTGTATTTTAAAGACAACCAGTTCGAAGGGAGCATAATTTGCTTTTTGGGTTAATATGAACCCAATATTTCCTTAATATGAAATTCGAGTGGTATGACAATTAGAGATTAGACTGTACAGAAATTGAAATCTACTCGCTTATACACACTATACTCATATCACGCAATGCTGATGTTGTTAACATTAACAATTTGAGAATAAAGTATAACAATAATAATAATTTGCACGGTTTGATGTGATATGAGCTAATTTAGATTAAATCATCATTGGTAGCGCGATTTCTTGTAATGTTTTTTTCCTCAGCTGGTCAGAACAAATGTGTCAGACTTGTTACGTACTTGTTCAGATCACAATATCCAGTGAAAATGCTTATTTGAGTCATATATATTCCAAGACGTAGGCTAGAATCTGTGATTGCGAAGTACAGTAAATATCCACACCGGTGCGCTGACTGAATGCCACACATACTCTTCAGAACATAGATTCATCCGCGCTGGAGCCATGCCGCCGCACAACCCACGCAAGGAAGATAATTCCGCACACAGCTGCAATTGCAGGTTTTCAAACAGAGATGGCGACAAAGAGGCAAAACTTACAGACTGCAGTTTTAACTACATGACAGTTTAAGGAACAAATCCGCACAGAGAACATATCTGTTGCAAAATGAAAGCTATCAGAGGGAGAAAATAAGAGAGAGTGAAAGAAAGAGAGAGACAATAGTAGCTGCTGACCACTGAGAGCGAATGCTAGACCAGCCAGCACAAATTTCCTCCGCCCTGAGCCATCAATAATCACAATATAGGAAAAATGACTAATGTTTCAGCACTAGGCATACATATTCATGTTTATCAGCTAAATTCAGTCCCAAAAGCGTGTGAGATATGGGGAAAGTTTTCTTACACTAATATAATTTAACCAAACATAATTTAACCAAAAAGTATTTTTGACATCTAATGGTACTCTAAAGTCAATTAAGACCTGTACACAAAATAGATAAAATATTTTTTGAAATGGTTATATCTCTTAAAAAATAGTTGTAAAAAAAATCTGAAAATAAGTAAATAAATATTTTTTAAAAATTGTATTTTAAAGCACCTGCAAAGTATAAAATTGTTTATGTATCTCTTCCAGGTTAAAATGGACCCAAACTTTATTATAAATAAAATAAAATAAATGCAACCTTGGTGAGCTTAAGAGACTTCTTTTTAAAACATTAAAAAACCCTTAATTATTCCAAACTTTTGACAAGTAGTGTATACTAATTAGATTATTAATTATTTCTAGGTGATGAACCTGTTCAAAAATGTATATGCAGCAGATACAAGAAATGTGCTGTGCTTTCTTGTTTCTTGTCACGGTGGTAAAAAGCATTTTATATTTCAGAATTATGAGATTTGATGTTGCTGAAGTCCAAACATTCCATATACTTGACACTAAAAATGATATAGTTCAATTTTTCATACCTAAACATGCTTCGCTTGTAAAAATTCCCATCTTGGATTGAGAAAGTTATAATTCTGGCAACAAATAAGTGCTGTGTCAAGCGTTGTAGGTAATCGTGTGGAGTATAGTATCATTATAGCTTTCTCTCATCAGCACTGCTGCCAAGGTGCAGATCAAACACTTCTAATAGCTCAGCCTCGATCAGAAGTCGTAGAGAGAGAGACTGTGTGTAAATGAACTGTGATAACACCCTCTATCACAGATGGTTTCTGCAATGGAACAGACCATATATGCAGCCTGAAGGCAGAAACTGGATTCTCCAGAGCAACCGTTTTACCCATAAAAATTTCTTCTCAAGATGGCTAATGGGAGTCTGTCTGACTGCACATAACCTCTGCCAGACTTAGAGAATGAGCTTTTAACATCTCACACCTGGCACCTTTAAGTACAGGCAGATGGGTATTGCGATTCAATTAAAATGGAAATCTTGTTCAATTAATGTGGTGGAACAAAGGATTTTCCGGCGGTAACAAGAAACTGGGGGCCGCTTATTATCTGAGACTATGTTGATGAGCCAGACAATGGATTAACATGGCACGCATTCACAGACACAGACAGACACACGTGCACATACATGCACACCAAGTTATGAGCTCCAGCGCCAAAGCGACTCTAAACTCAGCTGATAAACCTCAAATATCATGTGTGCCTCTTGCATTAGAGCTTACAGCAATGTAATCGTAAATTAATCAAACAAAAATGTTAAATACGTCTAAATATCTTTTTTGTTAGTTTATTTTTATTATTACGATTACATAATAACATCAATATGTTATGTTTGTTTATTTATTTCTTAATCCCACGTCAGCTTATGGGCTATTTTCATGGCGAAAAGTATACTTGAGTTATTAAATAAAAATAGATAAATAGTCATTAATTAATTAATAAAGATAATTTTTAAGACCTAACATTTTTCCTTAAGTTGGATTACTAAAAATAAAGAATAATTAATTAGGTCATTAAATTCAGAAACTACCTGAATAAACAAACAAATCACAAATATTACGACACATATATTTATAATTATATATATAATATTATATACTGGATAAGACGTGTGTGTGTGTGTATATATATATATATATATTTTGTGTTACTTTTTAGTGTAATTACAGTACAAAATGGTCAAAATGTGTTGTACAGCTTGCTAATATCAGAACCCAATAAAAAATTCAAAAAAATGTAATACTAAAGCAACAAAACATAAAACTTACTAAATTAATAATTATTGTTTCTATTATTTTTTATATGATTATTATATTATATATATATATAATCCTATTCCTATATCTCTGCTCGAAGATCGCTCGATAGCTAGCTTTATATATAAGACATATAAAAATAAAATAAACAAACATTGTAGGAATTAATAAATGAACAAACAATCAAATACATAAAAATAAACAAGCAAATAACTAACTAAATAAATATTTTTACATGTATTATTACTAAAGGTATTGATTTGACAGTCACTATTGAGTGACTGTCTGCTTGACTCTTAAATAGGATCTGCGTTACATTTGTTGCTTGGCTTCCAGGTTTGCCTAAATCTGAAATTTTCGAGCTGAAGAATTATTTATTAGTGGCTTTGCCCTGCGACTCATTAGAGGAGTCAATTTCAAAGAGTATGATATCACCACAAGTATTTGCCATAAGTTAGAAATCCACTTGCTGGAATGGCAGTTTTCCATTTGTGAAACCCCTCCCTATTAATTTATGTTAAAACATTGACTCAACACAACAATAAATCACTGCTGCAGCAGGCAAATTTTGTCTTTGCACTCTTGTGTCTAATACTTCAAATACCACGGACCTTTAATGACTTTGCTGTCCTGTTTTGAATGCATAATTAAAATAAGACAAGATTAATCATGTCAGTGTTTATGAAGTAAACCTGGCTGGCTGGATGTTTAAGACAGTGAGCCAACAGTTTTGGAGCATCTCTGGCACAAAGCTTTTCATCTGTTGAGAGTCAAATCTTAGTGCGGCCAATAACAAACCTCATCTAAACATTATTTTGTTATTAACAGAGGCGTTGCCCACAGTAAATGACACTGTAAGTCTGTTTAAAACATAAGATGGCACCAAAGTCATTTTCAGCAAAATAAGCAGCCTGAAAAATGTCCTCTCTCTCTCTCTAATCATATGGGTCTCCATACAGCAGGAAGCGCTCGCCCACATCACATCTTGCTTGGAATGAATCATAATGAAAAACTACAGAGAGTCTCATAAAGCCTTTGCCCTCACAGCAACAAAAACATTAAGACAGAGCAACCTTTCATTCTGTGTGCTGATTACAATAGCATATGAATTTTGCTTACACATTTGTAGGATTATTTCTTTAAAAATCTGTTTTGAAAATGTACTGGTTTGTCATTGCATTACATGTTATTGTGAACTTAGCCAATCAAATAAGCAAACACACATGCATCCATGTGTTCCCACAACAAGGAATAGTTGCAGCCTGGTCATACATAGGTATTAGTAACTTTGATGTTTTGATGGATACCGAAACGTAAAATATTTACGAATATTTGATATTATTAAGTGTCATACAGCGCAAGAATAAAATTGGTGCCTTTTGTAATTATGTTGCGTTTTTTGGTGTATTTTATTTTATTTTATGGTTCTATTGTCAGTCACAGCATGTCGGAGAAAACACCTTTTGTGTCCCATGGCAAACAAAGTAAATATTACATAATAAGTAATAGTTAAACGATCGTTTTCATTGTTTATTCATTTTAAGGCTTTAAAGTGTTTAAAGTATTTTTCGAAGGGAATTGGCACCAGAAATCACACAGAACAGAACAAAATGTTATAATTTCATATAAATTAAACTTACTTTAATAATGCAATTGAAAACATAATTCCATTGATATGACAACTGAATACAGTATAATAAAATATTAATGCCACGATTTTAATATTAATAAGGATTAATTTGTAAGTCTGTAAAGTTGTTCATAAGTAAATAATTTACGTTTTAGGTGTCGTCAATATGTCAGTATTGTACGTTTAGATGCTGTAAATACGTCAGTATTGTATGTTTCAGTGTCTGTGTAAACGAAAGTAAATGTACGTTTTGTAGAACATTTTACATAATATACATACGAATTCTCATGAGATCAGGTTGATAGTTCATGCCAAAATGAAAATTTGCTGAAAATGTACTCACCCTCAGGCCATCCACAAGGTTTCCGCGGGTGCTTAAAAAGTCTTACATTTAGTTGTATCAAATTTAAAGGTGCAATAGGTGATTGTCTTCAGAAACATTTTTTGTTATGCTGGTTGAAAGTCTCTTCACATCCCGATAGCAATCACTAAGTTAAGTTGTCTAAATGTATTTATCTGTATTTAAATATTTTGTGGAAGGCGTAGGACCAAGAAATGTTCGTCCAATCAAAACGCTCGGTCCGAGCGTTTTAATTGGCTTTCCTACCTGCCTGTCAAGGTATGTATTAGCATACCTCTGCGCACCCGGTTCGCGCAGACAGGATACGTCATCAGCCCGTTCACGCACGCTGTGCAGACAGAGCGAGAATGGCAGACAAACATCAACAACACGATCTTCCTTCCTGATATTGTAGTACTTTTAAAGTTTTCTCACCGTGAATGACACATGATGTAGCCCAGCGGTTCCCAATTCCAGTCCTCGCGCCTCACGCCCCCGCGCTCTGCATATTTTGCATGTCTAGCTTAGTTAACACACCCGATTCAGATAATTAGCTCGTTAGAAGTGAGCTACGTGCATGAACTGTGTTCCGACTGATATGATCCCTACACAGTGTTTATTGCTCCCTACTCCCTGAGCAGGTGAAATCCGTTGAAGTTCACTTTACTTCGGAACATGGTTGGAATTGGGAACCGCTGATGTAGCCTCTTGTAATGTTGTCTCTGGTATTCTGGTCTGTGAGCGTATATGCGTTCAGGGGGCGTGGCTTTGGACGGCGATTGCAGGGAGGGTGGGAGTAAGTAAGACATGCCAAGTAAGACATGTTCCTGGATCAACATCTTTTGTTCATCCTGGATCAACATTACTGTCCAAAAATATAGACCTAACTCAATACCTACCCTACCACAGAATGAATGAATTATGGACTGGTATTTCGACCAGAAGCAGGTGCTTAAATTTAAAACATCTTAATGATAGATTTGTTTATTACAAACACACAGCTTTCCGCTTCACAAGGACATAATTAATGGACGGAACACTTCCCATAACCCCCGTTGTACTTGTTACATTGTAAGAAGAATGGCATCTACGCTAATATATTAGTCTGTTTCTCTCTTATTCCGAGGTCACCATAGCCACCAGATCCAGTCCGTATCCAGTCCAGATGGTGGATCAGCACCTAGAGATGACCTCTACAGCCCTGAATGTCAGCGGAGACCACATCAACTAGATGCACCCCAGAGACAGATCCCTTGCGAAGACCTCGTCACCTCGATGACCATCGACACAAGACCACGGGAACCAGACAAGACCTCTGCACCTGTGTTGCAGCCTGGAATTAAACCATGCCATGCTGGTTCGTCTGGCCAGAGGAGAACTGGCCCCCCCAACTGAGCCTGGTTTCTTCTCCATTTCCGTCACCGATGGAGTTGTGGTTCCTTGTCCCAGTCGCCTTTTGCTTGCTTAGTTGGGGACGCTTGACTGATAGCACAGACATTTCTGGGAGAGACCTGAACTGGATGATGACATCACTGAATCATCAATGAACTGACTTTAGCTGAAAAATGACTCTGTTATCGTCTCGCATTATTGACAAACTATTTTCCTGTTTGACACTGTTAAGCTGCTTTGACACAACCAGTATTGTATAAAGCGCTATACAAATAAAGGTGACTTGACTTGGCTGGAGTTGTGTGGATTACTAGTGCATTATTGTGATGCTTTTATCAGCTGTTTGGGACGCTCATTCTGACAGCACCCACTCACAGCAGAGGACCCATTGGTGAGAAAGTGGTGTAATGCTAATGATTTTTTTTTTTTCATTTTTGGGTGAACTATTCCTTAAAATGACAACAATACAGCAATATAACAGGACAATTCCCTGTCACAACTAAAACAGCCTGACTGATGCTCCTTGTCTAAAGCATGACACTCATAAGTGTAACTGCACTTGAGGCTAACAGTACTCATATTTATGAGGATGGATGTGCTGCCTTGGCCAGCTAGAGCACATAGCCACTTCCTGCCACTCACCATCCACAGTTCTCACAACCAGATGCTTATATTTTTATTATATGATGCATCTTCACCCATCTGAATGATACTCGAGACATCTCTTTAAAGGCTGTGAAACTTGTTCACAACCTATTTGGACTCTATATAATGACACATTTACAAGGTTATTCAGTTAGAAAAAAAAAAATTAGGATGTAGGGTAGAAACTGTGACAACAGAAAAGTAAAAAATATTTTTTTATTGAGTCAGAAATCAAACCAAAGCAAAAATGAATAATAAAAATACAAAAAAAGTCTTTATAATAAATGTATCTGCGACAACTTTTAGTATATTTGTCCTCCTACTGCTAATGTCAAAGCAGCAGTTAAACACAAGCTGCTACAGACGCTGCAGTTTGGGCGAGAGTTTAAATCTGATTCATACCCTCATAAAAACTGCTCGGATAAGAATAATTCTGACGTGACATTTTCTGCTAATCCGATAATCCTAATGAATACTTGATAAGCACACACTAGCGACCAAGATGAGGAAAAGAGAGAGAATGGGTCAGCTTTGGTGCCTCTAGAGAGAAAACAATGAAGATTTGACAGAATCAGAGGAAGCACAGATGAGTCAGAGAAAATGTGAAGAAGCTTCCTCAGCTCAAGTCTACATTGGCTGACTCATTTTTGATGGCTGATATGTGTGTTTCATTTGTTTCCCACACCAGATCCACATGACTAACACTGATGATGGCTACAGGTGCTGGCGGCAACACCTCCGGTGTTCCTGCAGGGTGGCTAAAAGCAAAGTCACTTACCTCCTCTTGAGTGCTTCTGCCTGCGGTGTGGCTGATATCTTCCTGTATGAGCTGTGGAAGAGAACAGGTACAATCACTACTCACTACTCACTGCTCATTAAACACTGAAGTTACAGTTCACTTCAAGTGTCAAAACATATTCCAGGCGAGAATTAAAGACACCTCTATGGCTTTAATCAAGTCATGTTAATGCTATAAACATTAAAACTGTAAATCACACACAAACAGCCTTTTCTACATTTCCCGTCTACACAGCCTGATGACAAGGCTTACCTGAGTTTGAATGCTTTGAATGTTCTGATGGTGATTTAAAGGACCACAGCAATTACACAAAATACATTTTCTACAGTTTATACATTAGCCTTTATCCCAAAAACCATAATAACATTATTCCAAATCATGTATTTTCAAAGCTAGGAAACAAGAATTGCTAATAGAGGATAAAATATCTATATAACATATATCTATGTTTTTCTATATAAAATACAATGTGACAAAAAATTATTATAGTGTATATATATATTTACATTTAGTCATTTATTAGACGCTTTTCTCCAAAGCGACTTACAATGAGGACACTAAAAGCAGTCAAAACTAACAAAAGAGCAACACTATATAAGTGCTGTGACAAGTCTCGGTTAGCCTAACGTAGCAAGGTGTATATATATATATTAGAATAATACACACACACACCTGGACAACAACACACACACAAAGAAAACCAGTAGATAGAATAGAAAAAACAGAAAGCTAGTGTTTGTTTGTTTGTTTGTTTTTTAATAAAAAAAGAAGATAAATATAGATGAAGTAGAATTATAGTAGAATAGAAAGTTTTAGAGTTAGAGGGTCAAATAAAGGTGAACAGATGTGTTTTTAGTCGTTTTCTTGAAGATGGTTAAGGACTTAGCTGCTCGGATTGAGTTTGTATGTATTATCATATACACACACACACCACACACACACCACACACACACACTGCGATTTAATTCAAGTTGGAACAATTTTGATTTTTTGGAACCTGTAACTTTTTTCAGGATTCTTAATGAAAAAAACAATGTTAAAAACAACAGCATTTATTCGAATCGAAATCTTTTTTCAACAAAAGTTTCTACTGGTCAACTTTTTAAATCAATTTAACAGCCTGCTGAATAAAAGTTTTAATTTCTTCAAAAAAAAAAAAAAAAGAACAAAAAAGGAAAAAATTCATACATAGAAGATCACTGTTTTATTGTCTTCTCATCTAACAAATGCAGCGCCTTGAGGACCAAACATGTTGCAGTATATATATATATATATATATACTATTGTGTGTACAGTAATTCATATATGTAAGGAGCTCTTTGCATGAGCATCACCATATTTTAAAAAATATATTTATTGTGTTCTTTGCATCAAATGTTAACATAATACAGAATTTTTCTGATTATAGAGATGTTATTATATATATTGCCATTTTATTTATATTAAGTGTGTTAGGATGACTTTGTTGACCAACAGTGTCCATTTAAAAAGTGTCGATAAAGGTCAAGAGTAATTCTTTGGGCAGGCTGAATCTCCTGCTAACCTCTACATTACATGCATTTGCAGCATCCTCTTGACGTGTTTGATTTACATGTGCTGTGGTGAAAGATCTGTTGTAGTACAATTAGTTTAAAACATTATGCAGAGCTGCATTCTACAGTCATATATTAGAGTTGTAGCGAATGCCAGGAGCCGCCCACCTCACTGATTTGACTGAGGTTCGATCATCCCACACAGGAGAGTAGGAAGCGAAGCACAGAGGGCACTGGCTCTGCAGGGTTATGAATATGGAAATATGGAATACACAGCCGGCTGTTAAAAATAAAAACCTTAAAGTCAAGTTATCATAAAGATGTAGAGAACTTAAAGGAACACATACTATGTGACAGAAAAGGTGGAGCTGGAGAATAATGTACTACTGCCCCCTTGTGTTGTCAGAAAGTAGTGGACAAATTATGACTACTACTAACGTCTTACTATTACTGACTTTTTATAGCAGTGAACTGTGGCATACCGCAAACTTTCCGAATCAATAAAAATACCTAGATGACATACTGCTGTTCCAAGATGTGCAGTATACAAAACAGCATAATGTACTTTAGATTTTCCAGTAGATTTCCACTGTGACGAACACATGTCTTCTGGACATACTGTTTAGGTTGGACTGTCCAGGGTGAAGAGTTATAAACAAACTTACTTTAATATGATATATATATTAATATAAGTTTTAATAATATCCTGTATTATTAAAACAAGAACACAGCCTGCACTATATACTGTACAAATCAGTGCCATGAAAATGCATGCGTGAATACTATCCCATATGCAGTATTTCTATTATTTTTCTGTTTTTTTGTGTGCAAATTAAATAACTTTTTTTTTCTTAAAACTTTTATCTAGCACATGTCATTATCTTGATCAAAAGTGACACAGCATATCTAACATTACTATATTTTTGTTTTAAATAAATGATGTTCTTTTGAATTTTTCTGTTTATCATAGAATCCTGAAAAAAAAAAACCCCACTGATAAGAAACGTTTCTTGAGCAGCAAATCAACATATAAGAATGATTTCTGAAGGGTCATGTGACACTGAAGACTTGCTGTTGAAAATCACAAGAATAAATTATATTTAAAAATATATTCAAATAGAAAACAGTTCTTTTAAATTGTAATAATATTTCACAATATTACTGTTTTTGATCAAATAAATGTAGCCTTGGTGAGCAGAAGAGACATCTTTCAAAAACATAAAAAAATCGTACAAACTCCAAACATTTGAATGGTAGTGTATTTTTGTAAAATATACAATATGCTAATATTCAATTTCGAACAGAGCCTATGAAACTGATAGTTACTTATAGTGAAATAACAGCGGTAGTGACCAAATATATTTTTAATTTACTTTTTGAGATCACTAGCATATCAACACTGATAAACAAGTATGAAGCTTATCCATCAAGTTTGCTGGAGAAAAATGTTGTTTTCAAACAAGACACAATTCACCGATTTTTATTTTTGAAAGAGATTCAAAGGGTTTTTCCATAAATACAAAAATAGCATATACAGTTTCAGTTTAAATGATATAATACATGTTGCAGGATTAGCATTTTAAATCAAATTATGATTAAATGAAATTATATAGTGAAGGACCGAGGCGATCGGGGGGGAAAGGGAACACAACTACACACATATTCTAAAAGCACACTGATCACATCCTTTCATGTGGACTTTTTTTCATAATTAAAAAAAAAGTGATTATGTGAACATGATATATTGACAACTGCACAGAGATGACTTCATGCGCTCACCAAAGCACAAACATTTTCACAAGGAAGTTCTGTTTGAATTCCTCAAACCATAACGCACACACACAAAGGTCTATTTCGGTTAGCAGAAATTGTTAATAAGGGCACCGTGATCTCAAATGCATCAGTGTATTACATTTAACCTGATAAGCAATACAACAGAGTAAGACTGCACACATTTACACGAGTCATAACCATTAGCCACACTATCCACACCAGCTCTGGTTGATTCGGGAATATTGGACACTTACCAACAGATGGAATTAAGGCAATTACAACACATTAAAAGTGCTTCAGGGCAAATGTTTTCCTTTTTTTAAATTGTCATCACATATAAACTGAGATTATAAATAAACCTGAGGCTAGACCTCTACACTTTAAAGAGACAGTTCAGTCAAAAATCTAAATCCTGTCATTTACTCACCCTCATGTCAATCCAAAACACACACGTATGACTTACTTTCTGCTCTGTAACATAAAAGAAGATACTTTGAAGAATGTTGGTAACCAAACATTACCGCTGACTTCCATGGAAGAAAAAGTCTTACAGGTTTGAAATGACATGAGGGTGAGTAAATGATGAGAGAATATTAAAGGAATAGCTCACCTAAAAATGAAAATTTGCTGAGAGGTTTGAAGTTAAAAAAGCCTATTTACAGTTCCTCAAGCAGCCACATGTGATCATGGCGTTAGTCTTCAACACTACTGCAAAAGATATGATGGTGAAAGTGACTGTTTCAAATATTGAAATGGCTGCGTCTGATGCATGTCTATGCGCTGTGGTGTTGCTGGAGGAAATGAGCATAAGGCATGGGTGAACTGAAAGCACCGGTACACCAGCGTGGGCAGAGCAGTGCTCGACTCTGCCAGGAGATGGCATCAGGCCAGTCTCATTCTTTATACCGCATAATGTGCACTATCCAAATTCTCTCATGTCAAGAGAATGAGCAAGATCCACTGCCAATGTGAAATCTTTTTTTTTCTTTGTATAATTTGCTTGAGAAGAAATAAGTCCAGATGGAAAAACAAGACCTAGAGGAGCTAAAGCTGTTGCTTAGCCCTTGTTGTGTTTCTATAATGAAAGAAGTCTAACTTGAGCTTCCCTCTGGCTGTGATTGACTGTGGCTATCTACTTGCTGATTGGCTGGAGAGGTGATGCTGGGCGTGTAAGGGGGTGGGGCATCGCTAATTCCACTGGAATCGTTGCCGTCTGGGATGGTGATGCTCAGGGATGTGTCGGTGTCGTCGTTTTGAGCGTACTCACTGTACGGTGGAGGCTTTAGGTCATTTGCTGCACAAAACAAAGAGTGCAAAGGTCATGCAAAAGGTTTGAAATCGAGATGCATAGAGACTTATACAGTTTTTCATTATGTATATATATATTATATATATTATATATTATCTTTATATGCATATATATAGATATATGTATATATATATATATATATATATATAATATAGTATATCAAATCTGCTTTAACATTCAAATGCCTTTAAACCGGTCATATCCAGGTGGTAAAACATAAAGTCACAAGATGAGTTCATTGTCTAAACATGCTACTACTTCAGTAATATATATAATATATATATATATACTTATATGTATATAATATATATTACTATCAAAAAAAACTTTAACAAAACATGAAATGTTCACATGAATTAAAATGCCTAATGTACATTACTTAATTACTAATGCACAAGATGGCCTAAAACACTTATAAAAATATAATCACATGTAATGTATCAAGCAGGGACTTCTGGGAATGTCCTTTTCACCATAATTTACCGTAGGCCTATATGTTAACATGCAAATATTTGACAGCATTTTACAGTAAAATTACATATAATGCAATGTTAAACCATTTACTATTTTTTACTGCATTATGGTAAGGTTTCTTACAGTTAAACAGTTTTTAGTGTAGCAATTTTATACACATTTCTGTGGAAATTAACAGAACACAAACATACCAACTTTTATTGACTCATTAAAAGTACTACTAGATAAAAAAAAAAAAATCTGCAGAACCAAAACTTCCAATGACTCAACAGTTTAACATGCATGCTAAATAGCAAGGTCATTCTTAAAAAATTACATAATTTCCTTTTTCATGTTGCAGGCCACTGCAAACCATAAATGCCTTATTTGGCCTTAAACAGCAAACAAAAGCAAATATTGCTAAACATTTTCACGGAACAGGTGACAAACTACACACAAAGCTTTTGGGGAAAATGGGGGTTTTCCTTCACTCAAATATCAAGAAACGTTGAAAATGCCGAATGATGTGGCATTGAAGGTTGGCAAAAACCACATCCTGCACTGGAGATATTATCTTTCACTCTTCTAGGTCAAAGGAAACAGTATATGCATGTGTTGCATCTTCTTGGAGTTCTTTTAGACAGATCTACTTACTGGAATCTGGTGTCCATAAACTCATGAGACATTGTTAGAGATGATGAGAGTACAAATGGAAAAGGAAAAGGTGGGAAATGCAAAAGAAAGATGCAGGAGGATGGAGCTGTGAGCCAGAATCTGCCATTTGCTGCCAATCCACACAAAGAAGATTTCCTTCTCTGCTACTGAATGAACAATCAGAAGTTAACCTGATGCATAGAGCTTTGATTGCCAAATTCATTTCAACCTTTTCCATGTTTTAATGTCAATATCTGGCAGCTGGTGTACATAATGTCCTTCTCAGCGTGTCAGTTATGAAACCTGCCAATTAAGAAGCATTGGTCTAATTTAGGATGGCTGATGTCCCCAGGCCCACTCTCCAACTGTTGTTCCCTCTTGTCATAAAATTGTCCCTGTTAACCATTTACAGAGCAGCAGAGTGGGTGAAAACATGAGACTTTCCCTAGAGATGTAATGTGACTGTGATGCTGTTTCTCATATTAGGGTGAAGAGACGTGAAGTATTTACTGTTAATATAACCCTTGAGACTTGACAGTCTCCTCACCATACCATATATGTATATATTCTTGGTGAGTTTCCTGTAAACATATCTAACATTAGTGTATTAAGCTTCTCATGGAGAAGTTTTTAGGGATGAACTAAGACTTTTGACACACGAGAGAGCGGCAGTGCAAGAGCTCATGGTTCAACAAACATTTAATCCTTTACATTCCAGCTGCGCTCGGAGCGATCACTTGGAAAAGCACTTTCAGGGATGATTTTAAGTGCTACACAGTCTACATGTGCACTGCAAACAGTACCAGGATTTGCCATATACACAGAGAGCTAAAAAAGCCATCCATAAAGCTAAATCCATCCTCCAAACACAAATCACGTGCAACTAGAAAATGATCAGAAGACAAATTCCTATGTTTTGGTTAATGGTTAACTTTTTCGCAACACTCCATTGACCAAAAAAGTCCACGACAGAACAAATGGTTTCATTAAGGCTTATCCTCAGACCCAGCAAATAAAAATCTACTGTTTGCATGCAAGGAATATATCAAGAATCAAAGACAGACACATATATACCTATTTTTAAATAAAAATTTATAAAGAAAATAATAAATCCATAAAGGAAAATACAATGTATAACCTTTTTTAATAATTCTGCTTAATTATATATATATATATATATATATATATATATATAGATATATATATAATATATATATATATATATAAAAGAGAGATAGAGAAGAGAGAGACATACCTAACTTGTATTTTCTTTGAAATACTATTACTAGGTTATTAACTCATTATTTGGTTATTAACTTATTATTTGTTTATTAACATTTGCATAGAAATATTTCATTCTTTTAAAGAAATACTATTAATTTTCTGACTCTATTTGTCTGTTGTGTTCCCCAACACATGACGACAAGTCCTGATGTCCCTTACAGAGAAAAATATTGTTTGCAAAAGAAATTCATACGCCACCTTAAAGCTTCAAAACGGTCCTGAGACAATTTGAAAAAAACTTAAAGGGGTCATATGATGCAATTAAAATTTGTCCTTTCTCTTTGGAGTGTTACAACTCTTGGTGCATAAAGAAGATCTGTACTGTGGCCAAAGCTAAAGTCTCAAATCCAAAGAGATATTCTTTATAAAGTTAGAGTCACCACGACTACCTAAAACGCCTCGTTCTAACACAGCCCCCAGCATACCTACGCACTAATCTGGGAATATTTGCATACGCCGCACACATTTCACGCCAAGAAAAAGGCATAACTTTTATTCTTGCTGTAGTATTGTTTGCGGCCGCCATGTCGTGAAGGCGCTGTGCGTTTTGTTGTGAAAGCCAAACTACTTTGTTTGGCCTTTCCCAAAGAGAAGATAACACTTCGCTCATGCCTAAGCTCCGAGCAGTTGCTTTTGCTGAGGAAATATAACAACTTTGCGCTGTGGATCGCTGGACGCTGGATTTCACCATGACGAGCGGAGTCCAGCCCGGGTCCATCACATGTGGTTGCCGCCGCCTCCTTCGTCGAATCCGCAGGCTGCACCGTTCTCAAGCACGCCGCCTCTGCTCACGTTACCCTCCGGCCGTTCCTCACGCTAGGCCCCAGCCTCTGCTCACTGTAGGCCGCCACATGTGACGCTGTTTCTTTGTTGAAAGCGAACCTACGTTGTTTGGCCGCCAAATGGACACGACTAGAAATCAGTGGTTAATTTGTATTTACAAAACTGTTCCAGAACAGTTCAACCCAAAATTTTCAGATGTGTGCAGCACATTTTATGACTGTTTCCTGATTCTGGTAGAGTAACTACAATGCCGGCTGTTCTGACTCAAAGACTGTAAGTAAATTTTTTATATTTAAAGAGTTTTTATTCTTTAAGCGAGTTTTTTGGGCAGTGTGGAGTAGGGCTTGTTGTTTGTCATTTGTCCGATCACAAATGCAGACATGGTTTTATGTTTACGCGGCGCAACGCAACGCAACGCGTAAAAAGACAGTATAGTCATTATAATCAGTAATTATGTCCACACTGTATCCTCTTTATAATGGTTTTTCCTGTTTTTGAATCATCGCTCCGGCCTGACAGGGAATCATCACAGTATGGTAAGGGGCGTAATATTTCTGTTACACGCTTGAGGTATTCGGCCAATTAAAACGCACTGGATAGCTGGCCAATCACAGCACACCTTGCCTTTTCAGACCGATGAGCTTTGTAAAAATCTACGCGTTTCAGGAAGGCGGGGCATAGAGAAGAAACAATAGTGTTCAGTATGTGGAAAATAATGTGTTTTTTTAACCTTAAACCGCATAAACACATTTCATTACACCAAATACTCAAAATAATGTTCTTTTTAGCAACATCATATGACCCCTTTAATACAATTGTATTCCAATACAGCTATCATTTTCTTTATATTTGTGAAACGTGAATTATTTCTGTCCCAGTGCAGACTGGGGTGTAGCCGTACAGTGAGTCAGTCTTACCTCCAGACACTGCCTCATATGGAGGAGGCATGTCCAGTTGAGAAAGCGAGGATGATGGTGGAAGAGAGGCGGAGGGTTCGCTCACCGAGCCGTCGTCCTGAACTCCGTACCAACTGGGCCAGATTGACGTCTGTGGAGCAGAGCAGCAGTAGGAGTTAAACACCCACAATCAGACAGGAATCAAAGACATTACACACAAGCTTCTGAGGTTGACTTCTTCTGTTAAAGATGACTTTAAATACATGTGGCAGCGAAACCAGATCCGATCGATGCTTGCTATTATTTATTGGAATTGTGCAATCACTTTCCCAGGCCTACATATGTGTTTACTACTTACAAGAGCTTGGAGTTTTGCTGACAAACACAGTATTATCTCAGTTTCAGTAAGGATATGAGACACTTATTTTCTGTGTCACATGCAGCTTCATAGTTCTCACAAAATTTCCTTAGAGAAGGTCATCTTCTAGGTTGGATCTTAATGGTCTGGTATTTCCCTTCTTGATTATGCTCAGCAAAGCATTTTTACTTAGCATTAAACAAGTTACCATTGTAATATACCAGCACACTGTAACTCCCCTAACAAATGATCTCATAAGACAAAATGCATTATAAAACTGCTGTACGATTGATAAAATGACTACTGGCACTGGCACTGAACTGTTTGTTGTCAAAATGAGGGCATTTCCTGTGTGGGGAGCTACAGGCAGCTAGGGTTTCTAAAAATAGGCCTATATATATATCATTCTCACCACTTCTGAAAAAACTGCAGTTAAATTGCTGCGTAATCTAAAACATTATATCCTATTAAAATTCAGTTGGCATGAGTATAATGGGCTAATAAATGTATAGTAAAAAAAGATGTCAGTCTATTTTTATCCAAAATATCCAGTGAAATATTAAAATAGAAACCCTACTTGAATAGCAAAGCTCTTTGGCTTGATATAGTCTTCAATACTTGTGCTCCAAATTGCTTCCAGATGCTTTTCAGAACATAAGACGCTTACTTTTAGAAACAAAGGGCTTTTTCTGAATTTAAAAAGCAGTATTATAGCTTCAAAAGACTCTTTTAAAGAAATCCCATTTATAATACAATCGCAGATGCCATAACTTGACTGTAAGAGTGAATACGCTTTAGTCAATCTGCCAAAAAAAAAAAAATAACATTATTAAAAAAAGTTTGTCAGCCCTGTCATGACCCTCAGCTCTGGGCCCCACTCTTGTTCTATCAAGTTTGTTTCTTCAGGCTTTTTCACAGGCACCGGTTAGTTTTGACAAGTGCTGAACACCAACAAGAGAAATGATTCTCTAAAACAGAAGAGCTCACACATTTTAGTGGCCTGTGTGAATCACACGCACCTGAGACCTGACACTCCTGCCCTCAGTTTGCTTTAACAGATCCTTGTTGTAGCTTTGAGTTTAGAGAGTGAAACGTTTATAACATAATGAGTCAAAAAAATGCCAAGCACCAAGGTCAAAAATTATGTTGTGAAACAGTAAAAGTGGAAGTTCACCAAAATCCTCCCTGTAGGTGAATGAAACAGACATAACACGCACTGAAAATGTAAATTGCAAAATTTCCACCGAATGCACATTCCATTCAGTTAGAAAACCGACCAAACTGAAACCTGTGAGCAGATACAAATTTCCTGTGTTTAGATATTAAAGATTCCCCTACAGATGCCGTTTAAGATCTTTTTTTTGGTGCTCCATCCCAAGTAGACAGCGTTAAATACAGGTGTCAACAGGGTCCAAATCACTCAAGCCACCTTCAAAAATGCATGACCACTTCACATTAATATTGTAAAAGCCATCTGTCCTGATATTCAGTATTTTTTAAATTTTTATTTGTTCAAAAATTCTATAATAAAGGGTATATTGTGAAATATTTATTACCTTAATATTTATTTTGGTGTAATCTAAAACTGACTGAACAGTGATGAGGGTTACACAGTGGACTTAAATACATTTTCAGTGCTTAATCACAACATCCTTTTCCCCTTACTTGATCAAAGGGAAAAAGATTTGTCTATAAGGTTATATCAGTGTCTTTGCCATTTACCTAGTCAAATCTACTGTGAAATGTCAACAGAAGATACCATAACATATTACACTTCAGTCTATCTTATTGTCTTGCTGAATGTACAATGAGTTCATTAGACCCACACTGTACTGCAACAGGAAGTTAAACTATGTCATGTTTCCAAACAGCGATTATATCAGCAGCGGTTGACACACAGCCAAGTCGGCCACACCTCGAAAAAAAAAAAAATGCATCTGATTGGACTGAACTTGTAGTTTACTCACATTTTGTCTCTCGCAGACCTGGTGCAGATACGCTCGTCCTCCAACGATGACGATCTGAGCGTTTCGGGGATTGCTGAGGTACGCAGCCAGCTGTCTTTGCCTTGAGCGATACCAGCAGATGTAGAAGAAGATCTTAATCATAATAAATATTATGACGACTCTAAAACAAGATAAAGAACAAGTTCAAAGTCTCAAAGGCACAAGCATGACTTGAAATGATTACATCACGTTGTGTGATACATGCCATAAACAAAATGACCAACTAAAGTAAACTGAAATAAACAAAATCAATGCTGACACAATGTTAAAGCACAAATGAGGCAATACAACTGTAATCACATCAAAACTTACATGTACCAGTACAGCTCCATGTTTCTCACCAGTTGGTATCAATTACCATAATCAGCTTCCAAGCTGTCAAACAGAAATATGAACCAATAACAGAGTTTGGTAAGATCTGCAAAGGAAAACATCAATTTGAGATCTAGGCAATATTGATTTACTCATGATTATAATCATCATCCAACCCACATATGAATAATTATTCAAACTGTCAACCGATCTCATGTTTAAAGGGGTCATATGATGTTGCTAAAAAGAAAATTATTTGGTGTAATGAAATTTGTTTATGTGGTTTAAGGTAAAAAAAAAAAAACATTATTTTCCACATACTGTACATTATCGTTTCTCCTCTATGCCCCGCCTTTCTGAAACGCGTCGATTTTGTGCTCTGATTGGCCAGCTATCCAGTGCGTTTGTGATTGGCCGAATACCTCAAGCGTGTGACGGAAATGTTACGCCCCTTACCATATTGTGATGCCCTGCCGGAGCGACGAGACAAAAACCTTAAAACCCATTATAAACGAGGCATTTGTTGCATCCAGTGGGGACATAATTACGGATTATAATGACTTATGCTGTCTTTTTACGCGTTGCGTTGCATTGCGCCGTGTAAACATAAAACCATGTCTGCATTTGTGATCGGAGAAATGACAAACAACAAGTGCTACTCTACATTGCTCAAAACTCACGTTTGAATCGTCAGTGGCAAATTCTTTAAATATAAAAAAACCTACATACAGTCTGTGAGTCAGAACAGCATTGTAATCTACTCTCCCAGGATCAGGAAACAGTCCTCCATAAAATGTGCTGCACACAAATTAATATTTGGGTTGAAGTGTTCTGGAACAGTGTTGTAAATACAACTTAACCACTGATTTCTAGTCGTGTCCTCTTCTGGAAGGCCAAACAAAGTAGTTTCACTTTCACAACGAAACACACAGCGTCACACACGGCGGGCTTGAGTGAGCGGTCTGGGACTCCGCTTCGTCCACAGTTAAAGCCGATCCGGTAATCCACAGCGCGAAGTTGTTGTATTTCCTCAGCGACCAGCACAGATAAGCTCCAGGCATGACGAAGCGGATATTGTCCTCTTTTGGAAGGCCAACCAAAGTAGTTTCACTTTCACAATGAAACACACAGCACCTTCACGACATGGCGCCGGCAACAACAATACTACAGCGAGAATAAAAGTTGCGCCTTCTTTCTTTGCGTGAACATTTGGGCTTCGTTATGAAAATCTTCCCACATCGTGACGTAGACATGTGGGGGGCGTGTAGAAAGAGCCGTTTTAGGTAGTCGTGGTTGACTTAACTTTTATAAAGAATATCTCTTTTTGAGACTTTAGTCTTTGCAACCTTTACAGATCTTCTTTATGCACCAAGATGCTTTGATAACACTCCAAGGACAAGGAAAATCTTCCCCATCGTATCATATGACCCCTTTAAAGCAGCTTAGATTCTTATAATCACTAGAAACATTTAAAACAGACTTTATTTCAAATATATTGTGTAACAAACAAGGTTGCGTTACTGTTATACAAGCAGAAAACTGAAAACGAACTCTCACAAGCACACGCTTAGTTGACCAATATAAACAAACACACATCGTACGGGAACACCAACCCTTTAAATGCACTCGTAGGGCTTTTTCTAGTTATATAATATGAATATAACTTGTCATAAAGAAAAGCAGCTCACCTTCAAACGCGTTTTAAGTGGCGTTATAATCCAGTTTAAGCCAGCTAACGAAGCATCTGCTCCTCATGTACACGGAGGAAGTCGCTTTGCTAACGGGCTACAAAATATGTTTAACGTTACCTTCATAAAATACGAACACCGACTCCTGAGTGTAATTTTTCGAGCTGCTCGGCTTCACTGGCTGCTTTTAGGCCGAGTGTGACTCCTCGCTCTGTTAGTAAATGCTAATACTTAAGAGCCTCAAAGGGCTTCCGTGAAATCTTGAGGGCTGTGTTTTTTTTCCATGAGCAAACGGAGGGGTTTTGTTGTAGTTCTTCTGTCTCGCAAGGCGTCTGCACTTCCGTGGAGTCATGGGAGAAGAGCGTCAAATTAAAAGTGTTTCGTCGTTTAGTTTACGTTTTTGTTGTCGTAATTTACTCATTTAGATGCAAATGTATTATTGTTATAATTTATTTAAGTCTAAAACCGTAGATATGCTACTAAGCCCTTGCGAGCGTCCACATAGTAGCTATATATTTTATATGTAATGTTTTCATATCGTCTTAAATATAATTTGCCTGCTGAGATTTGTACCGGAAGATCATATTGTAAGAACGGTTCAAAAATAGAAATAAGCCGCCACCTACCGGGCACAAGAAGCGTTCGTGACTGCAAGGTTAAATTAATAACTATAAGTTGATATATGTATATACGTTACATAATCTCATGTCAATGGGGATCATATTGTATGTGAAAAAAATTGGACGATAAAAACACGCTTGAACTTACATACTACCTGTATATGCAAAATTAAAGTTCATTTAGTTATATCTGTCAGTTATTTTTGCCATTATTTGTCCAATTGCTAATTTTCTATTTGCCATTTGTTACTCTTCTGTATAATGACAATAAATATATTTTTAATACATTTTCACTAAATTTAAAACAAATATATATCAGGAAATATAAACTTAGTATAGATGAATTTACATTGCATTAAACTTTTCAAAGGAAGACCAACAATTGCTTTATTAACCGATATTCAAATCACAGTAAATTGAGTAAAACTGCTTTTCTATATTAATTATATAATTGATCTTTATTTCAAACCACAGATTTTATAATAAAAACGTGCAAATCCTTGTACAGAATACCAGATGTTTCAGTACAAGCACTCTCATGTCCAAATATCTAGATTATCACAAGTTTATGTAGACTAATCTGTGGAAGATCAATACAACAAAACTCAAACGTGACAAATCCAATTCCGATTCAATTATCAGAGCTTGAATTCAATTGTAAGAGCTCGTCTGCTACTGAAATTCCCAATACTGCATAACACTGTTAAAACCCTTTTTATCTGTTGTCTTCAATGACGATGGTCCTCCTGGGATACGTGTCTATGTCTACAAAGATATACCTGAATTCATATTTTCCAGTCTCAGGATTCTGTCGGAAGAAGCAGTAGTTTGTCATATATGTGTCAACATGAAACTAATAGAACCATTTTTATTGAGAAGTTGTAATGTACCTCCTTTGATTCAGAATGAACAGTTCCCCGTAATCCTGGTTCAGATCCCTCAATGTAAAATTTCAGCTGCATGTACTTGAGTCCATCCTTCATGTACTCAACATGACTGAAGGAAAAATCTTGTTAACCATATGTGAGGTGTAACAGAAGTGTTTGTATTTATTTATATTCTACATTTTACCTGACTTGTTGTCTTCTTCCACGCCGACTGGTCTCCCCAAAACCTTTGATGGGCTCTCCAAAAGCTCCAATTACCTTTACATACAGCAAATACCTGATTTATTCAGGCATTTAACATATTTGGTTTGTATATCTTTATAGTTTAACATAAACGAATCACCATATGCTGACCTCTGGGTGAGATCTGCACCTCTCAAAAGCTTGCCCATAAATTTTGCTCGGGCTTGAAGAGGAAAACAGCTCTTGAAAGACCACATACAGCAGTCCACCTAATAAGGATGACAACCAGATCATTTATTACACTCTTAAACATATACAATTTAATTTAGTATTCTTTAATTGAGCTGTATGATAATAACATCATCAAATAGATGTTTGAGCCAGAGCCAGATCATGGTCCCATAAGGCCCTGGGTACACATCTTTAGATCAGTGTTGTTAATGTTAACTAAAACAATTACAATTCATTTTGGTAATTTAAATAATGCTGAAATAAAATAAAATAAAAATATTAGATTTACAACATATTACACACAAATTATTAAAAAAATAGTTAACTAGCTAAAATAAAAGTACTAAAATTGCTAAAACTGAAATAAAATAAATTAAAGCTAAATGGAAATATTAAAAAACTAAAACTAAAAAATTACAAAAGCACAGCAAAATTACTTAAAGGGTTAGTTCACCCAAAAATGAATATTAGCCCATAAATTACTCACCCTCAAGGCATCCTAGATGTATATGACTTTCTTCTTTCAGACGAATCCAGTCGGAGTTATATTAAAAATTGTCTTTGATCTTTCAAGCTGTTTCATGGCACTCAGCGGGTGTTGCATGCTTCAGTCCAAAAGAAGTTAAATAAAAAGCGCCCATCCATAAAAAGTGTCTCACACGGCTCCGGGGGATGAACAAGGCCTTCTGTAGCGAATGATGCATTTTTGTAAGAAAAATATCCATAGTCAAAACATAATAATCACTTTAATGTAGCCTGCGCTCACTGTTGTAAACGGAAGCAGTTCCTGGCGGATGACGTATGAGGTCAGTTTTGCGCATGTGCTGCTCAGAAGTGACGCACGCGGAAGTGAAGGGGAGCGATCAAAACAAAACAACGGTCACTAATTAGAAGTACAAAACGAGTGATTTGTAAAGAAGGTTTGTAGTGTGATTTCGATTACAACCAGGCTTGTGACTGCAGATGTTTTAGTTTTCCACTCCTTTTCAACTTCATAGTAAGGAAACTTTTGCATAATCAAGTCCTTCACAATCCACTGTATAATACATCCCGTTGGCAATTTGTCAACAAGACTCAACAGACACGGCGCAAGCGCACACCCTGTCCCATACGACTGAATTCCTACCTCGTCTCCACGAGCTGCTTCCCACATTTACCGACACAATTCATCCATGAGCAATCTACACATATAAAAGATGTATTAACTCCCCCTAGCATTTTGTGAATGCAGATCATATTTCTTTCTTACAGCAAAAACGCACTCGATTTCGCTACAGACAGTGGGCCTTTGTTTCAAACACCCCCCGGAGCTATTGTGAGCACTTTTTTTCTCATCGAGTAAGGCGCTTTTTATTTAACTTGTTTATTTGGACTGAAACTGCACAGCCCGCTGAGATGACCATGAAACCCAACTTGAAAAGATCAAGACAAAACTTTAATATAACTCCTGTCTTGGATTCTTCTGACAGAAGAAAGTCCATTACCTTCTAGTGGCGTGAGGGTAAGTAATTTATGGGCTACTTTTGATTTTTGGGTGAACTAACCCTTTAAACTAAAATAAAAATAACGTGAAAACAAAAAAATTTAATTTCAAAACAATCGTTAAAAAAAAGTATATAAATATAACAAAAATTAAACCCAAATCATCCATTTTTTATTAATGTGTGAAATTCATTTTGGTGCCGACAACTGGTTCTCCTGGTCTGGTATGAAGCCCTAGGCCCCTGGGCATGATGGTGTCCCCCTCCAGCCCCTGATCGCCAAATCTAACACGTCACGATTCAACCTGTTACTCAACTGCGCGATCACCAACACTTACGTCCACTATATCACAATCAAATAGGTGAAATCTTTGCCAGCTTGTTTAACTGTTGAGGAAAGACAACAGAATCAGACATTTATATACCGAATAGCTATAATGAATCTTGAAGAAAAAAACATCATAGTGACAACAGTTCCTGCCAAAATAACATATCTATTGTGGTTAGTGTAACTACTATAAGAATATAAAAGATATATAGCCAGGATAAAAAAAAGCTTTGGGTAACACTTTACAATAAAGTCCCAATTAGTGTAGACGTTAGTAATGCATGACATCTAATAGTTAATATAACAATAAGCAATTACATTCTTGTTAGTCATATTATTAAAATGGTGTCCTAAGGTTCTTTAATATCAGCTCTTGGTTCCATTAAAGATTATTCACTAGAACAACGAATCTTTTCGATACTATCACAAAAATCTAGAAAAACATTACATAAATACTATTGAAGTCAAGTAAACAAGTGCGTGACATTCAATTGTTATATTCTAGTTAGCTAAATATATTCTGTAGTTATCTATTGTTAACAAATGTAAATCTTTTATTTTACATATTTTATTGTTACAAGGTTGTCACCCGCTTAAGAATCATCGTGTTTCAATAATTTTTTTCTAGTGACAGTAGCTGGTAATACCGATCGCTAACCCTAACTAAGGTTATTTTGGCGGAAACTATGGTTACTTTTGTGCTGCACGTACCTTTCTGTGTAGTGCTGCTCGGTGAGTCCCGGCTGTGGCTAATGACGTGGGTGGAACGACATATCTGGAACCATAATTTTTTTAAACTGGCACCACATTGTCCGGTCCTTCCCATCGTTCCTACTACAAAAATGAACTCCAGTGTAACGCGGACGCGTTCGTGATACACAAATGTCCACGATTAACGCAGGACATCGGTTTGTTTGAAAAACAGTCTGTAACCGCGAGGTCTGTTGGTGGTATATTCTGACATTGCACACGATTTTATACATGGCTCCGCATACACTTTTTCGTTGGGTCGTTCGTCCGATTCTGAATACTGAATACATCATGATTCCTTCTAGTATGATAAATGAGCTGTCGAAAAAGTTAACCTAAACGATGTATCGTGCATAACTCTAAATTACATTTTTTAATGCTGACTTTCACATGTCTTCTTATCGTTTACAGGTTGCCATATTGAACAGCCATTAGTTGTTGGCTTCACGCCTGCGGCCTTCATTTTTCAAAATAAAAGTACCGATTCACGTAAAGAGGCGGCTCAGAATTTTTTCACTGGAATTTTTCTTTTGGTAGTGAAATATTGAACTGTAACACTAACAAACACAAAACGTGTTTACAATATTTCAAGACGTTGCATTTTAAAATTCTAGAAACCACACCTATAATTACAATGTAACCAAAATAAAACATTTTAGTTGTGGAAAACGTAGTCTGGTAGTCTTCAGAAACTTTTTCTTTCTTTCTTTCTTTTTCCTAAGTAATTTTTTTGCATATTTCTTAATATTCTTTCCTTTTCCTTTCTTTCTTTCTTGTTCTGATTTCTTTCTTCGTATTGCTACCTAAATGGAAGAAACAAACACACACAGTTAAAACACACAGGCCTCAGAGCTGGGTGCTGCTTTACAGCTGGTCTCTCTTTGTACCAGCCTGACACGGCAGACCTAGCCCAAACCCCTCTAAAACCAGCCTGCTGACCAGCTATGACCAGGCTGGACAACCAGCTAAAACCTGCCAACCAGATGGTTTTAGCTGTTTTTTTTTCAGCAGGAAAAAAAAATACATTAAAAAAAAACTGTCCCAAACTACATATTTATGTTTTATAACATAATCTGAACCTTTGAAAGTTTCTAAAACATAAAAAAAATGCTGAAATACAATCAGGTAAAATGGTGGAACATTATTTCTCTACTTTTAACAAACGTCATTAGCAAATCTCTACCAGCAACGTAATTATAAACATTCACTTCGTTTTTGGAATTACTCGTAGTATTTTAACTTTGTGAACGAAAGTCAATAAACAAAATGTGTTATGTATTCATGTTGTAAAGATACATTGCTGTCTCTTTTGCATTGTATTACATACATGGCATCTTCATTTTTGTAATTGCATATTAGCAAATTTCTGTCTAATATTTTCCATACCAACTCTCATATTTACAATGCTATTTTCATTATTCAGAAGTTACAAAGTCTTGAAGAAACATCCTTGATTTATTTGACATTTGTATTCCATAATCTGCTAAATTTTGTTTCAATTCCCATTTCCATTCATGGACATGGATGAGCCACACCTAGAAATGTATAAGCGCGTTGACAATGAGTGACTATTAGTGCCCGCACGCACACGCCACCATATTACTGTACCAGAGGTAAATTCAGTCGTGCTTTAAAACATCCTTTCCAAAACCACCTTCCTTTCCTCTACTAGAAAATCCCTTTCAAAGTAGTCAAACAGAAGTATTTTGTCGCACTTTATTTAAAACAATCTGTCCAGATTAATCAAATTATTAAACGCAAAACGTTGTGTCAAACGTTAATAGGTTTCTCAAATGTAAGTAGAAGGGAATATATGATATGGTGTGACACTTGACTACAATCCATTTGTGGAAAATCTGCTCGGCACCCTTACGGTATATGCGAAGTAGACTAGACCGTAATTGACGCTTAGATAAGGTTGAACATTAACACCCGAGAAACAGCCAAGTCTGGTTTTAAATGTAGATCTGCGAATGCTATCGGTCACGAGGTTACATTCTAAACCTAAGGCAATACGTCCCACACGTAGACGAATCACTATTGTGAAAAGGCCAGGGACTTACATACAGACTTATCACATGTTGGATCATCGGTCTCAATTTGTAGCAACTAGGTTTGGCTTTCGAGAACATTTGTCTTTTCATGCACTCAAGGTCGAAACGCTGCTGAGGCCTCGCAAAGTCACCAAATACGTTATGAATCCTAACTTCAGCTACTTATGCATTGGTGTTGAAACGAAATGATGCTGATGCATTACGACAATCATCAAACTCAGAGGAGCGAAAAAAAATAACTGTCCTCATATTTCCCACTGAAGAAAATGTACATCCGTTGTATTTTCGAGTTTCAGTCCACATGTGTCTGAAATTTTCGTTTTTTAGTCCACTAAGAGCTTCAACACGGTTGTATGTTCGAGAAGTAGGGAACTTGCTCGGAGAGAGGTTTAGTCGCAAGTGACTCGGGAGACCACCGGACGTATTCCCCGCATCTAAATTCGAAAAAATTGACAAAGCTAGTAACGCTGTTCATCAATAGAGCGCTACCCCTTCAAATTCTTTGTACGGCTGGTTGTTCCATCAAGATGGTCAGTAGGCTGCAAATTTGGGAAGGGCATACAGACCATATGGCATTACTCAGATCAAAATATGGACGCTTCACTTCACATTCCATATATGTTTAAAAGATCCCTCACGAACGTGATGCATTGGTTGATTTTCATCATACTGTTCAAAACAGTTTGCGGTCAGATTTAGAATGATCTCTTTACATGTACGTATGAAAGGAAACAAAATGTAAATTCTTGGCTCACCAAGCAAGCTGTCATATTGATCAAAAACTTAACACATCGCAGTCTAAAGACAAATTAACACTCATTTTGTCAGTTATATATATAAAATATGTCCGACTAAAATAATGAAATAGAAATTATTAATTTTAATTTTTCAGCACTATACTCCAGTCTTCAGTGAAGATGCCGATTTTTTTCTAAGAAAAAGGCAAAAAAAAAACAAAAAAAAAAGTAGTCCAATACATGAAGAGAAGCATTTTTCGCCACGGGTAAAAAAAAAAAAAAAAAAAAATAACTATATACTAAAGCATACCCCAGTATATATATAGATAAGGGAGGGGACGCGGATATAAACTCTAGGGATAAGAGTACTATAGATCTATAGCTCAAAACTATAAACTCACAATTAAACAGTATAAACTTGCAATTAAGTCCGAATTGTGAAATATTCATCATTTGTTCCAAACAACAGCGCGGAGACAACTCCGGAAAGGGTTTCCATGGTTATATATAACATTTGTATGAGCAATAAAATTTACATTTTAAAACTAATAAGTAACATCTAAACATACATTTCTACACTAAAGGGCCGCATATAACAGGCACATTAAAATTTTACATAAGGAAATGAATAAAGCTGCCGGAACTAAAAAATCTGTGCACCGTCTGTCCATTCGATGCACATTTTGTTAAATAAAAGAAGCGTCGTGTAAATTCAACCATAATGCAATCATCAGTAATTCCTCCAAAAAGCATTGATTTTGGACGTTGTTTTTATATAAGATGTTCAATTCTAAACTAAAAGTCAGACAATCTATGGGCCAGCAGGCAAGCGCACCGAGAACAACACACATCAGCACACGAGTACTCCAGCACACCTCACCAGAGCAGACATGGATCGCAGCAGGACACAGACAGGCACCACATCCACGCCACAGCCGCGCGACCACCCACAGACAGGGCAGACCACACAGAGACACATGACCAGCACAGGAGCGCCAGACAAGCCCACCCAGCCAGACCCAGAGCACCCAGACAAGGACCCAAAGCACCCCCCCCACAGCAGCGCAGACCAGCAGACAGACAGAAACACTGACAATTCAATTGAATTAGTATGGTAACTTTAGTTTAAAAATGTAGCTTGAAAAAAGGAATAACTAGGGGGACCATTTGCAAGTTTGTGTGTCTGTGATTACGATCTTTGTGTGTGTGTGTGAGAGAGAGAGAGGTGTTTTAATGTCTTGTATTTGAGGTTTTATAACATTCTGTTGATATCACATCTGACATTCACCGCAGGTTAATGGATCACACAAAAGCATGAAAAGTAAACATAACAAGATTTAGAATTGCTAATGTCATTATTTAATGTCATAAACTCTGCTTGTATTGGTGTTTCAGCTGTGGAACAAATCATCTACAAAAGTTTGAACACCGTTAACATACAAAGTTTGTGTGCTACTAAAATGTAGCAAATGTTAACTTACTGCATTTGTCCTAAACAACAGCAACTGAAAGTATTTCAAAAATTATTTAAGTAAAGGAATATTCCCATAGTTTAATTTAATCACAGATGGTATATAATAAATTATTATGATTAGCATGCAGTTAGTAAGTATAGGAGTAAACTAGGGGAGGGAAAGGGCTTAGTGTCATTCCATTTGTTTTATATATTAGGGGTTGCACCAACTAAACGACTAGTCGACTTCAATGCTCTGCCATGACGCTTTAAGCTTGACGTCGACTAGTCGCTGGTCCTAAAGGGCACAACAGGATAAGAAATATTTGAAGGACTCCAAATTTACGCTCGTTTCCAAACAGTTTTTTAAAACAAAAATGAATACTCTGAAGCAATCCACAAGAAATGTGTGAATTATATAATGGGCTCGATTGAACAGGGAGAAGCACATTTTTAAACGCTTATTGTACAGGTAAGTTAATCGCTGTCCTAATCTAATGTGCTGCTGCACTGTAACGCACAAAACATAGGACGTACTCCCCCCCTGTCCCCAAATCTGAGCGACGCACACCACACAGAATCATTCAGCTGTATTGTCAACTTGTCAAATGTATTGTCAACACTGTTCTGTGATTTCTCAATAAAATAGCTTAGAAACTGAAAAGTTCAAGCATATATTTCTTAATAACTATATCCCACAGCTTCACTACTAGTAGAGAGACGCTGCCAGGTAGAATTACTTCACACACGTGTAGCGTCTGTGGACCAGATCACAAACACACAAGAGCAAAGATTAGTCTGAATTTGGTCTTTTATATTTTATATGACAAATACTCTGTAACCTCATTTAACAAGCCATATGAGGACCCATGAACTCTTCCCCTCGAAATGCGTAACACCCCAGGAAGCCTAACAGGCCCCTGGTTCCATGGCAACCTACGCTGATATCACTGGGTTTATTGGCAAAAAGTATGTAAAGCAGGGAAAATCCCTGCATGTCCCAAGGAAAGGCAGAGTAGAAATGGACTGTGTTCAGGTTTAATTCATAGGAAAACCGTTATTTGAATTAACACACATATTCTTCAGGCCATTGGTATATTATTGTCATTGTGTATTTTTGTCTTTGATATTCTTAGACTAGGTTGTATGTTTTGTGGGAGGGATACCCGCTTACGGATCATCCCTTGTCACTATATGTAATCTTACTTGTTTTTAGTATCTGTATGAATTTGCCCTTTTATGATCGAACGAAGCGTGTATATTAATAGTGGGTACAATAGGCACTACTAGATTAGGGCCCTGAGACGTTAGTAAGTTTCGATTTAAGTCATTTGCAATTACCCATGCTTAGCGAACAAAGGTGGTCGTAAACCCTCCAGAAATTTCCATCTCCCGCTAGGAAATTTCCATCGCTCTCATTGGACAAGCCCATCTTAAAAGGCGGAGATCTTCTCCGACCTTAAACGCCCGGCTCCAGGGACCCGCCCCAGTCGGTGGTTGGGCGCCGCTAAGATGTAAGTTGATGAGGAGGCGCTCTCACCGGAGTATCATAAGCTCGTGCCAGGCTTCGGCCTTGTCATTTTCATTCATCAAGTTACTCTGACGCAAAATGGTTCTTTCTCATCAAGCCAAACTTCAGCAAGACCTTGGTCGGCCGTAAGATTGCATAAGAATCGTTATTCAGGGAACAGATCTAGCAAGTGTATCAACTATGTCGATTACATTGATGAATTATAGTTCAGTTAACACCTTTTTACACTAGGTGTGTTGAAACTAAGAATCTGCCGTTTTACATCAGGTTTAGATATGTCTGAATATGCACAAAAGTGTTCCATAAAAATCATGTCGTCTTAGCCTGATTTCTGTGAATTTGGTACAAGCTTTAACCCTTTCTTATACAAACTGTGTGTGTGTGTGTGGGGTGTGTGTATGTGTATGTGTATATGTTAGACCAGTTTGTGTGTGTATGTAGGATGTTAGACCAGGTTATGTGTTTATGTAGTCTGTTAGACTAGGTTAAGTGTTTATGTAGTATGTAAACCTTACTGGATCCACTTGACGTTGTTCTGGCTGTGCTCATAAAGGTACGTCTACTAAGCATGCAAGTTACGCTTTACAAATTTGGTAGAATTGTACAGTAAGAGAAAGTTATCTTCCCTTAACCAGGTAATTAATCGTTCTTAGAAATTGACAACTGACAAGTTGACCCGAGTGGAGCAGCTATAACCGTATCTACAGGCGGATCTAAAATACATCATTAACATAACTAGTTATGGTTTTATTAATCTTTCATATTCACTAGAGCTGATTTCGGCTTACAACACGCGCAAATCGCTATGTATCACTATCAGGTGACTTTATATGTGCTATGACTTTAATCGTATCTGATTTAGACAAGCGAAATACTGTGAGACATTATATAACGAACCAAAGAACAGAAAGAAACTGATTAAAAAATTATGGCTGTTATAGGAGCACTGCAGTGCAGCGCTGTGTCATATGCATAGCTGTGCGCAACAACTTCGGGGTTTGTCACAGCCCAGGCTTATTGGTCCATAATGAGCGTTCAGCGATCGCCTCGGACCGCGACTTTCATCACTAAAAGTTCGAGCTTTTACAAAAAACCAGAAGTCGTTTCAACCCCTAATATATAAGATATACCATAGAGATGTAATTAAAACTTTTCCAACAATCAATTAGTCTTGGGTTTGATGCTGTACCTAAATACGTAGTCACTCACTTTAAAAATGAGAAAGAAAACATGCATGCAAATCATAATATTAAAGTGACTGACAAATATGTAGAGAGTGTTTGCTGAAAGTCACAAATATGAAATATCCGACGTCTTAAACAAAAGCATTTTAACAAATAAAACGACAACTTTTGGTGGCAAAACATGACAATAAAATGCATGCACTACAACAGTCCTGAAAGTACTAATTCACATCTATTCAAATAAATGAACAAACTTTCATGTAATGTTCTGCAATCCTAAATAAGTAACCTTAAAAAAGGCAATGTGCCTAAATTAGGAACTGCGCGTTAAAGCAATTTCATCACAGTCACTTTCTTTGTTACCGAATCCACGTCCTCCTTTACATCTGCAGGATGTTTTGATACATTTATCTTTAAAATGTCCATGTTATTATCATGCTGGTGTATATCTCCGGTCCACATTTTCATATTTCATTGAAGCCCGTTCGTACTGATCCAGAATTGCACTATTTTCAAGAAGTCTACATGACGGAGACAATGCATGATGGGAGATGAGAAAAAAACACAGCATTGCACATTACACAGCATGACACACACAAAATCATTTGCAAAGCACAAACATAACAAAATCACCATTAATATGAAGAAATGCTGCTCTTTGTAGATTATTAAGACTGACAAAAACTTAATTTCATGTTTAAAAGTATAAAACACATCAGTGTATATCATAGTATAGGTAAAATGCATAGATAAACTGTTTGGAAAGTTTCTTTTTTACATTTAAAGCTATCAAAGACATTTTAAATGGATATTTCACCAAAAAGGAAGCTTCTCTTATTTACTCACCCTTATGTTGTTTTAGACCCCCTTTCTTCTGTGCAACACATAAAGGTGAATTTTGGAAGAATATTATGAAAGTGAATGATAGTGTTGTTATTGTTATTAATTAAAATTGTAACTGAAATGGTAAACCTAAAAGTGTGGTCAAACTATAGCTGAAAAAAAAAAATATTATAAGAACTTAAGACAACATAAAAACTTAAACAAAAATTGCAAATGTTACTTTGCCAGCCAACTGAAATAAATGTGTTGAAGTGCTAAAATTACTAAAAGAATATGTAGAAATGAAATATGTAGAATTAAGAAAATGACAAAAGCACATAACAAAATGACTTTTAAATCTGAACATACTGTATACATATATACACGGCTAATTCTAAATATGAATAAATACAATAATAATATACTAATATTAATAAATACTGGAATTAATAAATAAATGACCAAATTATGAAAACCTTAATTAAAATGCAATCTAGAAATGTTACCTTTGCAACTAACTGACATAAGTACTATAAAATGACAAAATCACTAAAAATACTGAAATAATTATATATAACCAAATTGCTATGTATATACATAAAAACACAAGGTATGAGTCAATTCAAAATATTAATGAATACTAAAACAGTATATAAATAATCCTAAAATAACACTGATGAATGATACTTTAATGGTGCTCCATTTGCCATTTTGGACAAGGTATTCTAGAAAAATTCACCTTTTGTGTTTCACTGAAGAAAGTCAGTCAGGGTGAGTAAATAAAATTTTTAAAAGCACTCCTATTTTTGTTCACAAACTACAATTTCCTTTCATTAGGGTTGAATGTTGACAATAAAGTGTATGTAAGACAAGCACAGATAGCCCTTGAAGAAGTGTTGTTCTTCGGCTGCCCATACGTTTTTTACTATCTTGTAAGGAGTACTTAAAATTGCCTTTGACTGGATCTGAAATGCCTATTTTGATATCCTTAATACAAATCATCAGATTGATTCCATGCACATCACTGAACGTGATAACATACAAAACAAATGAAAGAAAGCTAAAATGACAAGCAACATATAGGACCTCACCAATAAGCAAGATGGTCAACAAGTCCTAATGATGACCATCTCAATGACAATGAAGGGGTTCAACAAAACAGAAATAAAATAGTACAAGAAAAAAATGAACACTGACTCACAGTGACTAGACAAACATTTAAAAACATGAAATTAAGTGTGTTTAAAGAGTCTTACCTTCAGATTGTCTGTTACACCCTAGTTGTGTTGTACTCCGATTCATGTTTGTTTAGAGACCCAATGAGGCAGAACCTGGAATATCATTGCTTTTATGTTTAATATCATGGTATTTGCTGCATAAGGAATTATAATGCACATTTCATTTGTTTGGGGTCTAGTTCTTTTGCATCCTGTCAGGAGAGCATTAAAAAACATGCCCTAAATGTGCATGCATATAATCGGTTTCTCTTTTTTACCCTGAAAATCACTTCATAAAGCTTTAAGCCATTATCAAGGATTGGACGAATAGAAACACTCTTTTTTTCATGTCCTTTTCTCTTAGGGATAATTATTTTGCAACTGTTCAAAAGTTTGGGGTCAGTCATTTTTTTTTTATGTTTTTGAAAAAAGTCTCTTATGCTCATCAAGGCTGCATTTATTTGATCAAAAATACAGAAAAGCAGTAATATCGTGAAATATTTTACAATTTAAAACAACTGTTTTCTATTTTAATATATTTTCAAATGTTATTTATTCCTGTGATGACAAAGCTGACATTTCAGCATCATTACTCCAGTCTTCAGTGTCACATGACCCTTTAGAAATCCTTCTAATATGCCGATTTGCTGCTCAAGAAACATTTATTATTATCAATATAAAAAAAAAAACAGTTGTGATGTTTAATATTTTAATGCATTTTATTTCAGGATTCATTGATAAATATAGCAATTTAAAGAACAGCATTTATTTGAAATGGTAATGTCTTTACTGTCATTTTTGATCAGCTAAATATACATACTTGCGGAATAAAAGTATTAATATCTTTAAAAATAGAATTCTTACTGACCCCAAACTTTTAAACACTATATCATTATCAAAACTGAAGCAGTTTCGATAATTTCAAATATAATATTCTCTCTGAAAATGAACCTCTGAAAAACACCAAAAAAGTGTTTATCCGTCAGTTCCATCTTCATGCAGCATGTCTATAACTGAACATTAATCTTAAGATGTCAGCTTTGCTGATTGAGGCCTGTAAACATGCAGCAGGCATATTCTTAAAGCATCTTCTGCATCTCTTTTACAAATCCAACTCTGACCGTGACAGCTGTCTTAGTGACAAAAAAGAGAAGATCAAAGCAAAAAAATAATGAAAAAATAGCTAAAACAAATCAATGGGAAGCTGAGTAGAGAAGCTAAAAAGGAATAAAAAACTAAAAGTGGGAGTAAATCGTTCCAAAATATGCAATAAGTAGATTTTTTTCTCATCAAAAATCAATGGATACTGACCGCTGCATTGCTTTCTCATGTCTGGACAGCCTGTGGCTGGTGGTGGGCACTTCCTCCAGGTCATCATCCAGGTCACAGGCATCCGCGGCATCTTGTGAGTAGGTGTGTCTCATTACCAGAATGTTCCTGCTGTTGGTTTTGGGAGGAAGCGGCCGCATGGGCTGCGGTGGGAGGTCCGTCAGGATGGCGGCCGTGGCCTCGCGGGCGCTCAGGTTGGTGCGGCTGCCCTTGCTGCTGGACAGCTGCGAGGACCCGCAGTGATGCTCGTGGACGCAGCGTGAGGAGGCGCGCCGGAGCTTGTGGTAGCTCTCAAAGTCCTCGGCCAGCTCGGCCAGGCTGGAGGTGGCTGCCGCGCTGCGGAGAGTGCAGAGCTCGTAATGCGGCGGCTCCTGGAACACCTCCTGGAAAATGGTGGGGTCAAAGTCCTCCCGCCTCAGGATGTACTTCTTCCGCGGCTGCTTGATTTGGACGATGACTGATACGACCAGGAGGATCAGTACGATGCAGCATGTTACGCCGATGATGGTGCCGTTGGTGTTGTTGAGGTTGTCCAGGATGTTGGCTTTCCGCTTTTCTGCAAAACACAACAGAAAGCGTAATAAATTATTACTGCAGGCATGCAATGTCATCGCAGGTTACCTTCTGTTGAAACTGTTGTACCAAAGAGATTACACACAGCACGCAGAAGTAGTAAATCATTCTAATGGGAGAGCTTTGACATTTATGTAGCACAGTGAGAGTATAACATCTGTGCTGGCTTTGGTTCAACGGAGAGGAGCATTTGTATTCAGAGGTGCAGACAAACCACAAATGAAGGCTTTATGATATGTTTCCAAAATGAAATATGACGTTATTGTACTAAAAACATTATTGAAATATTTTCTGCATATTTTTTTATATGAATTATTTAGTAGTATTTATTGAAGTATTGCAATTAATGTTTTTTTTTGTTCTTACTGTTTATCTTGGTCTGAGAAAAATATTATATAAGCTGCATTATATTCTAAAGCTGACATATATTATATGATATCTGATACATGCTGTTTCCATTAAATAATTTTATAATTTGGCTTTCATGTCACTGTAAAAACACTAAACAATTATCAAATATTTACTTGTATATCATAGTGTTCAAATTAATTTATTTGGGTATATATATATAATATATATATATATATAGATATATATATATATATATTATATATATTAGTAATTATTTTGTAATATTTACAATTTATTGAAGTATTGTTTTTGCTTACTTTTTATTATACGTTCGTTCTTGGTCTGGGGAAAATCGGTAAGTATGTAAAATGGACCATATTATAAGATCTCTTTTTCCGTTTCCATAAAATAATTGGCTTTTATGATGTCATTGTACTAAAACCAAAATCTAATTATTCAAATACTATCAGCATATTTTTGTGTGCTTGTGTATATATATATATATATATATAGATATATATATAGATATATATATACTGTATATATACAGTGGGTACGGAAAATAATCAGACCCCCTTAAATTTGATACTTAGGACCATGTGATATTTCAAATTTTTCTTTTTTAATAAATCTGCAAAAAAAAATTCTGTGTTTTTCTGTCAATATAGGGTCCTGTGTGTACATTAATGAGGAAAAAAATTTAACTTGAATGATTTTAGCAAATGGCTGCAATATTAACAAAGAGTGAAAAATTTAAGGGAGTTTGAATACTTCCGTACCCACCTGTATATATATATATATATATATTATATATATATAGATCTTATATATATATCATATATACACACACTCTTCTTCTTACTCTGTAAACTAATGCTAATAAAAAATGTAATTAATCTTTAAACCAATCTTTAAGAAGCAAAGCAAAATAGCAATAAAATGACTTTATAAATGTGTTAAAAAACATCTCTGAAGTTAACATACAAAGACAAGCTTAAAAAATTCATTTTTCCATCTTAAATTTTCAATGAACCCCCAAAATTAATATAATTAAATTAAATTGAGTATTTATTATATCAATTTAGTTATACATTTAATTAAAACCAGTAATGATGGACAAATATCAAGGATGCTCAACGTTTTAGGTGAAATATTTTCTGAATGAATGAGCAAAAAATACAACACATTTCATTTATTTACTTACTATTGTAAAAAACAATCTGTGCTAAAACACCACTCCCGTATCCTCTATGGAGGCTCCCGGCACTATTTCCAACATTATTTAATTCAGCTTGGACAGCTTATGTGAAATATAAGCACAGATGTAGCCGAACTGCACTTACAAATTGATGCTATTATTCAAACCAGCCTGAGCCACAGTCATTCACGTATACAAATGGATTTCTAGTGGCCAGCTCATTTTTCTTAGCGACATTACAGTAGCGTATGCAAAGTCAATCAATGAACTCCAGCGCAGAGGTTTGAAGGCTTTTAAAAGGTCGTTTTTAACAGCTGTTCTTTTTGTTTTTTTTTTTTTTTGTGGAAAGCGTAAGATTTTGTTGACTAGCTATCAAGCGTGAAGGGGACAAAGTAAGACAATGCTTCTCCTCAAGTATTGATTTTCATTTAGAGAAAAACGAAGGCTGACATATTTACGTACAAACTTCTAAACATTGAGAGGATAATAAAAAAAAAGAAAAAAAGCACAATTTACCTTTGCAGTGGTTTTCGTCCCAAGGGAAGACACAGTTCTGGACTCCGTTGCACACCAGTGTGTTGTTGATACACATGTTACCATGGCAAAAGAAAGTATCTGCCTCACAGGGAGCTGATGAGAGGGAAAAACAGATAATAGATCATACTAATGTCATAATACACTTCATTTCTCTTTCTGTTAATAAGATGCTGTCTATAATCTTACCTTCGGAACAAAATTAATCTCACAAATCACACTGGATTCAATACAATACAATACATCTGTGCATCAATACAGTTCAAATTTAGAAAGCCATTACTCAATCCAACCAAATCAAATTCTGTTGCCTTCTGCTAGACATGAATTTTAATCCAGCTTTTCAAATATGCATGGAAACAAGTCTGTAGAAGCTGCGCAGATATCTTGTAATAATTCTATTAATATTATTCTGGTTTAATCCCAAGAAAGAGTCTATATAGGCATATACTGTGAATTAAAATCCTTAAAGGGATAGTTCACCTGAAAATGAATATTTTGAGTAAATTAATCATTTACTCACCCTCATGTTGTTCCAAACCTCTATGAGTTGAACACAAAAGAAGATATTTTGAAGAATGCTGGTAACCAAACAGTTGCTGGTAGCCACTGACTTCCATAGTATGGAAAAACAAATACTGGAAGTTAATGGCTACCAGCAACTGTTTGGTTATCAACAAATTCATACAGGGTTGGAACAACATGGGAGTGAATAAATGATGACAAGATTTGCATTTTTGGGTGAACTTTCTTTTAAAATTGATTCAAAATTCTGAGTTAATTTAATGAGTTTCTGTTAATTGCCTATATGTAATGCAAGCACAAACTGCAAGTATAATATTTCCAAAAGTGCTAATATCCCTCAAGATCAAAGAAGATTAATCTAATATAATACATTAGGGTGGATGTTTGAACACTCTTCATTTGAACTTAAAAATGAACGAATGTCTCTGAAATCATTAAATGATAAAGGAGAAAGTACTCATAAAGAGAACCTCTTGCAACATTTACAGCATTCACACTATCAGCAGACTCCATTAAAGCCAAGGTGACTTTCAGAATGGGCGGAGCTTCGGCCTCAATCACCTCGCATGCATAAGTACCTCACACGCCCACCAATGTGTGGCCAGTTCCCACATACCTCACTTGACATGCTTATTTTGCAGTCTGCAGGGAACATCACCCAGTTTGTAAAAAAAAAAAAAATCTTAAACTAACACAGCTTCAGGGTTGACTGGTTGTACACTGCGGATTTATTAATGACCTTATATTCCCAAGCTGTAAATTAGGATGAGTCATCATTCCAGAAGTGCTGTCCTCAGGACTCTCGACTTCATATTCTGATTCAGTTTCACTTTCCACCACAAGATCGCGCTGCAGGCCTGTACCTCTCCTAAGTAAGTCACTAAACGAGACTGGACTTTATTTAAAGTTGGATACAACCTTCATATACAGTGTTGGGGGTAACGCATTACAAGTAACGCAAGTTACGTAATCAGATTACTTTTTCCAAGTAACTAGTAAAGTAACGCATTACTTTTTAATTTACAACAAAATTATCTGAGTAAATTTGCAAATAAGTAACGCAAGTTATTTCCCCCCCCCCAATTTATTGATTGACAGCTCTCCTGTCCCCATGTTGAGAGAAATCAGAAGATGTTACTGTAGTTCTAAAATAAATATGAATATGCATTAATTCATCTCGCTCACAAAAAAACACAGATTCAGTATTCCTCAAAATGAATAAAAATAATGCAACTCAGAATATGACGCAAACCTGCAATAATTAAAGATGTTAAATAACACAAATATCCTTTAAGTATTTAACCCCATTCTATTAACAGATGTCTTTGCTTCTGACCTTCGATGATACAGTTCAACCGTACTAATAAGCACAAATTACTTTGTGTCTTTTTTTATTGCTGAAGTGTGTTGAAATTTCTTCTTCTGCATTCTACTGTAAGGATGTAAATTCACTTTCCCTTCAGCCTGAGGCTTATTCATTTCACTTGTGGTGTGAAAAGGCTTTTATATTTGCAAAAAAAATAACTTTTTTTATTTTAAAAACAAACAAGCAAGCCTTGTCCAGATTTTAAAAAGTAATGCAAAAGTAACGTAACGCATTACTTTCCACAAAAAGTAACTAAGTAACGTAATTAGTTACTTTTTATGGAGTAACACAATATTGTAATGCATTACTTTTTAAAAGTAACTTTCCCCAACAGGATCAGATATAGAATTTATTGAGACCTTATGAGAGTGGTAAACACTTTATAATAAGGTTTCAGTTGCAAACCAGTTAATGCTTGAGCAAATTGAACTACATTAAGCAATTTCTATTTTTTTTTTACAGCATTAGTAATATTTGTAAATGTGATGTTGAATAATGTTAACAGATACAACTTTTAATAAAAAAAGCATTAGTAAATGTTCAAATTTATATTAGTCAGTATTAATAAATGCTGTAGATGTTATGTTCATTGTTAGTTCATGTTAACTATGTTTAGTGGTAAACAAAAAAAAACAAAAAACACTGTTAACAAAGTAAACCTTACGGTAAAATTATTACCTAAAGTAAGCCATTTGCACATTAACCATGTGCATTAATTAACCACTTTTACAAGAAAAAGACGAAGAAGAAGAAGAAGAAGAAAAAAAAACACAAATGTGGACAAGTTATCGCTTTCTAAAAATAAAAGTCCTGATATTAAAAGATTAAACAACTTTTTGGTTTAATTAGTAATATATGTAAAAATATGGACAAACCACATCATGAAAATCAGCCATTGGACATGAAATGCACAGCATAATGTTTTGATTCAGTACTTTTTGTCTTGTTTTCCAGTACAAATATCTAAACATTCTTAACTCAAGATGCCAATTAATTAAGAAGTAAAACTAGTAAAAGTCAGTCGTGCTGCAACATTTAAAAGTAAAAAATGAAGTTAGCTTAAGCTGAAAACATGTAAAAATATATGTTTCCTGAATTCTTCCCCAATGCAGTTATATAAAGATAAATTAATTTTGTTATATTTTTTTAATATAATTATATTCAAAATTAAGTAAGTTTAGGCTAAAACAAGAAAAAAGATATCTGTCACTGAGGTAAGAAACATAATTTTGTTTTGCCTTTGAATATATATATTTTTTTTAATTCAGGAAAACAAAAGTTAGTCAAACTAACAAAAATAGTTTTTTTTCTTATTTTAATCATAAACTCATTTAATTTCTATATGTTTCAATTTTAAAGTAATTCAGTAATTTGTCTTATCAAATAAATGTAACTTGATTTAAGAATTTTATAAAATTGCAATGGAAAACAAGACAAGAAAAAACTTGCTTGTTTTTGCAGTGTGTGAATGAATTTTGATTTGAATCCATTTAATCATGCATCTAAAAACATAATATGCTTTTGTAGTAGAGCGAACACATACAGTTTGATTTATTTAAAGGTATTGGGCAAGACCCTTTTCAGAGGATGGTGGCTTCCCCCATTCAGCTGCTGAGTCAAGCAAACCAGAGGGAGAAATCCAGTGAGTGAGAGAGAGAGAGAGAGGCAGTGCATAAGTAAGTGCCTGAACAAGTTATGCAGGGGTGTTACCCGGGCAACCGCACATCCTGTGTTCATTTACTGGATAGGGCTGCACAAAGGACACTGGGCTCCTACACAAATCCACCTATCGCCATTCACGAGACTGACGCAGGCGCACAGCTGCCTCTTTCTGTCTCAGAAAGAGCATTTTGTGTTTTCTGCACCCTCAAGGGCCTCAGCACCAAACCACAGACTCACTCCCTCAACCATTCTTCTCCCGCATGCTTCAGGATATCCGTCGCTCTCTTTAAACGCACACTAATGTCCATTAAAGCCCAGCAATCAGTCAGAGAAAGTGGAAGCTGTGCTGCTATGCAGTAGTCTGGAATTGGGCACAAAATTGCTCATTTACTATTCCTGACACCAGGGGTTTTCAAACCTTTCGAAACCAAGGACCCTCAGATATGATGACTGCCTTGTAATAAATAAAGAAAGCCATATATTTTACATGTATTAAAAATTTTAAAAAATTGTGATTCTAAAAACAATATATATTTCTAAAAATTTCAAATATTAAAATATATTTAATACATTTTTTTAAAACATAAAAAACTGTTACTGTACAACATACAGTGGGTATAGAAAATAATCACCCCCCTTTACAATAATTACATTTTGTTGCTTTGCAGCCTGAAATGAAGACGGACAACGTTTTTGTTTGTGATACAAACTATATATATGGCAGCTGATTTTGCCGTGCACAATGAGGATGGTGGCATCATTTCCTTTTAATCGTTTACCCATAAGTGGCATGGTGTGATTAGGCTGGGGTCGTTTTTAGGGGCCACTGGGACAAGACGAATGGCGACGGGACGTCACAGGAACGGCGGCGGGACCATTACAAAGAAAGGTGTTTGATGCTGGCAGTGCACACTAATGATGAGTGTGCTACAAGTCAAACATTAAACCCCCATTTTATCACCTTATATCCACTTTCTCTCTCTCTCAGCACTTCCTCTCATAGCCAGACACTCAGTCTTTATTGTTCCTCTCCTGTCCCTGCTTTCTCACAATACTTCATCCTCTTTTAGAGCACCCATCCTTCACGTTCCTTCTTTTTACTTTCTCTCCTCCCTCATTACGTTTTATAGTGTCTGACTCTGCTAGTGTTGCCACCCGGAGAGATGCGACCCCGATTGTGCAGGACCACCCAATCAAAGACACCCGGGTGGTGGGGCACCACACAGACCCCATGCTTCCTAGAAATGGCTCCGTCCCTGCAGAAACAGCTCATCCCTTAAATGAACAATCTTGTAATTCCGTGCATCTGTGGTCTCGCCTGTAGCCTGTATGTTTTTATAAAGGCTATTTAGCAGAGGAAACAGGCGAAGTGATTTTTATATTCAACATGGGAAGGTATGCAATCGATTTTACCATGCTAGAGTAATGTTCCTGTACTAATTAAATAACAAATAGTTTATGTGTTTCATTTCGAAATAGTGTTAATTTTGTTAACAAAAACCTTTTTTTCCATGACTAAGATGAGACGAAGATGAGACAACACTGACATCAATAAACACTAACTCTCATAAAATTTCTCCATATTTTCTATAACAAAAAGAGGAGAAAATACTCTAGACCTCCACGAGTTTCCATGCTTGGGGTTGCCAGATGTCCAGAGTTTAAATCCCCCTACTAGCTTCTCTCTTAAAAGTATACAGTAGTTCATGCAAAAATGAAAATTCTGTCATCATTTCCTCACCCTCATGTTGTTCCAAACCTGTATGAGTTTCTTTCTTCGGTTGAGTACAAAAGAAGATATTTTGAAGAATGTTGGTGTAAGGATAAAAGAAACTAGAATACTTTGATCTCCTGAGAGGCAAACAATGCACTGGCATCTTCAGGACACCCCACAGAGGGGTGGTGCGGGAAACACCTCTCTCACATATGCATCTGTGCCTTTTCATCTTTTCATTCACTCAAACTGGTCAAGAATATAATGTTCTAAATGAATGCAAATAAGATTTACAGTCATGTTTGGTTTCATTTGAATAGTTTCAGGGCAAGTGGTACAATGGTCTTAATCTTACTAAAAAGATAATACAGATCCTAAGAGTTAAGAGAAACTTTGATCACCATAGAGAGCAATCTCATGCAAATTACCGTTTGTTCCCATTGAGGTGTAGACCACCCAGGTCTGGGACCTGGCTTAATGCAAATTCCAGTTGTTTGTACAGGCCTCCATTTGGAGGATGTTTTTTCTTAGTTTTGTATTTAAAGGACTGCAGCAAAAGGGTCAGCGCGATTCTGTAACCAGAATGCCCGTAGTACAGAGTATCTCCACACACTCTGTACTATGTATATTTCTAATACATCTAATACATTTAATCTCAGTTATGCATTTTACTCTTAGATTCGTCTTTGAGAATTTGATGTCTTGTATTGATTTGATATCGTTGAATTGGCTGTGGAGATAATTGGCATAATACATATTTACCTGACTGATAATAAATTGTTACATTTGATTTATTCTGACTTACTCTGAAGTTATTTTCTCAAGTAGATTAAGTGAAGGCGTATGTTTCCGCAAATCTGTGTCCAGGGTTAAGTGCACATTAGATCTCAGGAGATGAAGCATGGGGCGCATCAGGTGAGATTCTAAATTTCTGACTAACCGCTTGACATTACTTTAAGTTGTACTCAGTTAAGGTAACCATGTATATGATTTCAGAATCAATTAAGTTGTACGAAGCTAGATTAGCTGCCGGGGTCTAGACAAAGGTGGTCTAGAATAACCGCTGATTAATATTTGGAGTGTTAATTAAGTTGTACGTAGTTATAATAACTATCGGGGCTAGACTAAGGGTCTAGAAGAACCGCTGATTATTGTTTGAGCATTACATGGGTAATTGTAGGGGGCTAAACAAACCTACTATTTAAATAGTATTAGCCACAAACCTCTGAATATAAGGATTAGAATGGCGAGTTTTGTGATCGTGGAGCCCACGAATAGCGGCCGGCGTGAGGCATCCTAAAACAACATAGATTCCTAGTGAACGGGAAAAAATACGAAGTAAAGAGTTAATTAAAATAATCGAATGTAAGAATAATCAGAGACAAACAACCAATGTGCCTTTCAACCTAAATCAGAATTCAGATACTAAAATGGAGTCAAATTGAGTTAAACCTAAATTGAATAACTCTGCGCGCTGAAAAGACCGAACACGCAAGAGACCTTCATCCGCCACTGGATACCTTCCTTGGGCCAGGTGCGCGGACCTTACAGTGGTGACCCCGGGACGTGATCTCCCCACAAATTGGTGACCGGCGACACGATCTCCAAAACAGGCGAGTGACGTTTTTTCAGCACAATATGGATTTGCACCGAACAAAGGGTTTATCATCTCTTTCTCTTTCTCCAGCTGCTGTGGTAAGTCAATTCTTATTTGCCTTTTAGAAATATTGAGGGAAAGACAGATGCATCCCATATATACACATTTGTAGAATGAGTCGGTATACTCATATTGTTAGACCGGAGACCGGATCCGGTGGGTTTGAGAATTAGACGAAACCACGTACTTGTCAGGGACATGATAGCGGCAGCGTAGACGAGGAATGACAACCCTAGTTCTGAAATGGAAATATCTCTTTGTTTGCCAAGAGATGAAACTTAAAAATTGGAATACCATCATCCAAAATTATATTCTGGTACTCAACAAAGAGTCATAAACTAGAACCTAAAGTTTTAATCTGCAAACTGCCTTCTCTGTTGTTTTATTTGCTTCATTGCAACAAATGAGCAACATTTTAATGAGAATGAACAAACAGAATACAAATTCCAAATTAATAAAAAATTGGAAAACTTGTGATTGAATGAAAGGAAGACAATTTAAGTTGATACATTTATATGTAAAAAGTAAGTTGGGCAAAACAGAGTGATAAAATCACAAAACAGATAAAAGAGCTTCAAAGAAAGCATCACTGAGGCCAAAATTATACCTCAGCTCTTGAGGACTAACTACTACAAAGCAGAACTCCTCTTGACTGCAGTCAAACAATAGATGATAAGCTTAAAAAATCTGAAACTGATACACAGATTGAAAGTGATGATTTTACAAAACAAATGACTTTGTTTCTGAGAGTGGCTCAAAGCTGAGTCCGAGGGTACACCCACTCAGAATACTCATGTTTTTCTCCCTGTTGCATGGGAGGTGTTTATGGCAAAATAGTAACACACAATTAAACATATCACACCTTATATCAAGCAAATGGTTACTGGGCCTTCACAAACCTTTGAGACCTAAAAACAGTGATCGTGCATTGCATCAGCCCTGAGCTTGCCCAGCACCTCAACACCTTTTCATATTCAAATGAATTGCCATGAGAATGCAATTTGTGACAACTTAGACCTTATGGCAGATGGAAAATTTCGCACATGAGTTGTGATTTGACCATGTACTCCAAATATGTTTGCAGTCATTGGATGTTAACAACTTCAGAGTCTCTCATTGGTTTTAAGACGGACTAGTTGTTGTACATACAATGTACATGTGTGTACTACTGTGAATACAGGGCCAAATCACAAGGTCTTTTAAAAGATGAACACATTGGCGACTATATTATTCCAAAGACTCTCCAGAGACCAGAAATAATATTATTTTAATGTATACTATTATCTAAATAATATATTATAAATCAAATTATAATGTACATTATATTATAATCGCCAAGCATGGCATTACATAGAGAAATGTGATTTGCTAACCCTTACAATTAAAATTGGTCTGCTACTAAGTGCCCAAAAGGGAGGAGGTGGAGGTGTGTTTTCATTTCAATAGTGTGGCACCAGAGATAGCGAACCAATTCACCCTTCACTGACGAACACAAACTAAAAAATTTATCTGATCAAAGAGAGTGGCTAACATTATTTGGAAATTTAAACATCCAAATTTCAATGCAGAATTCAGAAGCTCTGAATTTGCACCTAATCTTGCTCCTTAAAAAATGGAAGTATTTTGATCCAGATCTCACCTCATACTCGCATTCTGAGGCTGGTTACGGGTTACAGCAACAGGATCAAATTTACATCACAATTGTAAAACTTCCTTCCTTTGTTTGGAGCATGACTGTATTTACACAAAGCCACGGTCGAATGCAGCCACACAGCACTATTTGATCTTTTAAACTTACTTGAAAAATAATGAAAGGGGTGTAAAATACTAAACATCAGACCAAAATACCAGATGTCTTTATGTGTCACAGAGATCTGCATGTGTGATCAACACCATAAAACAACATTTGCAAAACAGACAACACCGAAACAGGTGAACACATTTCTGCCCACAGATCTGACTGTAATGAGAGCAACCGCAACTAAAGCCATGGACATTGGTCCATTGGAGTTCATGATGACATGGGTGATAAAAACACCAATTAATCTAGAAAATGTCCCCAGCAAAACTGGGGTCTATAATGCTCATGACACAGCAGACTGTGAAGGCTCAACTGCAAGAGCGGCATCGGGTGTTACACACTCAGACTGCACTGAAACAGTAGCAGTAATTCAGATCTGACCGATGACACTCAGTTTCATGTGACATCTGGAATTAAAAGTACAATACATGATGATGATGTAGTTAAAATAATTCCACATGTCTGAACGTGAAACTGATGAGAAGTTCAAAATTAACTGTGGTTCTCTCTATATTTGATTCTGTCTCAGGCTGACCACTGCAATTCCTTGGAGGACAGAAACCAGGAAGGTGCCTGGTCCCATCTGCATCAAGCCAAGACAGCAGAATTGTTAGACCATAACCTGAAACGCGGGAGATGGGTGCGAAGACACTTGAAGGGGCCAGTCACACCTCACAGGAGAACATTACTACACAAATATCTATATGGCCTCCCGGATTAGCACCGGAACTAAATTTTTGCAACATAGATTGCTATAGATTAGACTCCGCCCATCTCCCAGACATGAGCACAGAACACACCTCATCTAGACTTTTCAGTCTGAACACTACACATAACAGAAAACAATGATGGCTTAGATTACAAACGTGGTACCCCACTAAAGATCTATTGTCCGTCTTCACACTGACAGAACCACATAGCCTCACACACATAGGACAATATATTAATCCCATGATGACAGTCTGAAAGAGACACACAACATGTATACTATTTGCAACCATCTGCAAACTCATGGAACAACACTATAACACACATTTGCATGACTAGTCACAGATCGATGGTGTAACTTCAAAACACAGAGGCAGACGAGTCCTTACAATTTAAAATATTTAATCTTTCTGATTGTTATTGAGGTGGTTGACAAGCCAGAGGGCCCCTGGTTTCTCAACACACCACTAATAACAGAAAAACATTATCAAAATTATCAAATGTGAAGTGCCTGCACTTCATTTCTATCAATCAATCATAAAATGTACAATTCTACCAAACCATCAACTGTGACTTAGCCTGTATATCAGACACACAACCACACACACACACAACAAACCACAACACACATACTGTTACAAGGAATTCAGGATTTCCCACATTCTAGAAGAATACTAAATCACGTTTCTAAGTCACTCTTAGATAAGTGAGTTGCTTTGTAAGATTCATGAATGAACAGTGGGATATTATATTACCTAACACAATGATGTGATTATTATTATTATTATTGTAATTATATTTGTTTATTGATGCATACCTCTACATTAATGTTCAAGTTATACTGACCTCTTGCTTTCCTTTGAGTAATTCAGACCAAGAATACCTAAATTAATGCTTACATGGGACTACCCTACCATATATGATATATGAAAGATTTTTAACTCCAGATGTACCACTCGCAATTGCTGACATGAAATCAGGTTTCTCTTTTGTTTCATTGTTCTTATGTTAACTTATGACTTTTCTATATTACCCAATGGGTGACAACGTTAAGTTGATCAGAATTCAGTCATTGAATGGCCATTAAGATGCTTTTCAGGTGTCTCACACAAAGCAGTGTGTAAACAAGGAGAACCCCTTCACCTATTGAAGTCTGCCCAGATAACCGCACCGCCGGAGGTGAGAGGATTCAGGAAGATGGGTCAGACTATCGTCCTAGAAAAGGTGCCACAAGGAGCAGAGGTTTCTCCATGAAAGGATGACACGTAAACTGAACAAGACATAAAGGCCCAGACTGACTCACTGAACTGTGCTCACATGCTGAGCTCAACCACAGGTAGAAACTCTGGAGACGTTCATCCACCTGCTGAATTCAAGCAACACACACCTGCTGAGACTGAATGTTCTGCATATGAAAACAGCCCTCAGGAGGTTTCTACAGCTGCAAACATCACAAAGGAGTTAACATCTCAAGGATAGACAATTACCGAACAAGTGACCCCATCGGATTCACCTATATGTGACCAATTGCGGTCAAATGGGCGAGACTGTAAGGATAAAAGAAACTAGAATACTTTGATCTCCTGAGAGGCAAACAATGCACTGGCATCTTCAGGACACCCCACAGAGGGGTGGTGCGGGAAACGCCTCTCTCACATATGCATCTGTGCCTTTTCATCTCCTCCCTCCACTGGATTCACTCAAACTGGTCAAGAATATAATGTTCTAAATGAATGCAAATAAGATTTACAGTCATGTTTGGTTTCATTTGAATAGTTTCAGGGCAAGTGGTACAATGGTCTTAATCTTACTAAAAGATAATACAGATCCTAAGAGTTAAGAGAAACTTTGATCACCGTAGAGAGCAATCTCATGCAAATTACCGTTTGTTCCCATTAGACCACCCAGGTCTGGGACCTGGCTCAATGCAAATTCCAATTGTTGGTACAGGCCTCCATTTGGAGGATGTATTTACTTAGTTTGGTATTTAAAGGACTGCAGCAAAAGGGTCAGCGCGATTCTGTAACGAGAATGCCCGTAGTACAGAGTATCTCCACATACTCTGTACTACGTATTTTCTAAATACATCTAACATATTTAATCTCAGTTATGCATTTTACTCTTAGATTCGTCTTTGAGAGTTTGATGTCTTGTATTGACTTGATATCGTTGAATTGGCTGTGGAAATAATACACATTTACCTGACTGATAATAAATTGTTACATATGATTTATTCTGACTTACTCTGAAATTATTTCTCAAGTAGATTAAGTGAAGGCATACTTTTCCGCAAATCTGCGACCAGGGTTAAGTGCACATTAGATCTCAGGTTAGATGGAGCATGGGCACATCCGGTGAGATTCTAATTTCTGATAAACACTGCGTGAGCTTAGTTAAGTGACTCGTTACGTTAACCTGTGTATGATTTCAGATTTAATTAAGTTGTACGTAGTTATAATTACTATCGGGGCTAGACTAAGGGTCTAGAAGAACCGCTCATTAATATTGGAGTGTTAATTAAGTTGTACGTGGTTATAATAACTATCGGGTCTAGACTAAGGGTCTAGAAGAACCGCTGATTATTGTTTGAGCATTACATGGGTAATTGTAGGGGGCTAAACAAACCTACTATTTAAAGTAAATAGTATTAGCCACAAAACCTCTGAATAAGTATCAGACTGGCGAGTTTGTGATCGTGGATCCCACGCATGGCGGCCGCCGTGAGGCATCCTAAGTGACATAGATTCCTAATGAACGGGAAAAAATACGAAGTAAAGAGTTAATTAAAATAATCGAATGTAAGAATAATCCGAGACCGACAAAACAACCAATTTGCCTTTCAACCTAAATTAGAATTCAGATACTAAAATGGAGTCAGATTGAGTTAAACCTAAATTGAATAACTCTGCGCGCCCTGAAAAGACCGACCACGGCCAGAGACCTTCATCCGCCACTGGATACCTTCCTTGGGCCAGATGCGCGGACCTTACATTGGTAAATAAACAGTTGACGGTAGCCATTGACATCCATAGTATGAAAAAAAATACTCATACTCCAAAAATACCCTTAAAAAGGACACATTTTCTGCCCTGTGTTTTACTTTATCTTTGCAACCTCGCACACGCTCTCTCTTAAAAAACGTTGATGATCTGAAAACATTGACAAACATATATAGAGAATCCATGTTACTTCAAACTGTAATAAATCCAAATCCAAATCCAAATGTGGATCTGTTTGTGATTGAGGTTGCTGAATAAATGCACTTACGTAACCTCTGTATGTATAGATCATTATGTATATATCTCATAATAATAATATCATATATCACATACATCATTATAACATGCTGGTTTGGAAACATTTCTTTTTATTATATGACAATGTTGAAAATATTGGTATACAAAATACTGGATAAGATTTTTTTATTACATTTTTGTTTGTTTTTAATTTTATTTAAAGATGCATTAAATTGATCAAAGGGGACAGTAAAGAGATTTATAATGTTACAAATGATTTATATTCACCTATTCTTTTACACCTTCTATCCATCAAAGAATCCTGAAAAAAATGATCATGGTTTCCAAAAAATGTTAAGTAGCAAAAACATTTTTTAATATTGCAAAAAAAATTTCTAGAATACCAAATTAATACCGGTATATTAGAATGATTTCTGAAGGATCATGCTACACTGAAGGAGTAAATTCAGCTTTGCCATCACAGGAATAAATTACATTTTAAAATGTAAACAGTTATTTTCATTTCAACAGTCGTAAAATTTCACAAAATTGCTTAAATATTTTGATTAAATAACTGCAACCTAGTGAGCATGAGAGACGTCTTTCAAAAACATTTAAAGGGGTCCTATTATGCTCTTTTACAATGTCTTGATTTTGTTTTGGGTGTGTACTAGAACAGGCTCTCATACACATTAAAAAACACATTATTTTTCACATATTTTACATTATTACAACATCTCTCTCCCCAGTCTGACATGAATGGCTCGAATAGTTCCTATATCAAATGAAAGCCCACCTTCTGAAATACGAAATGTGCTGTGATTGGTTAGCTGGGCCAGTTGTTGCGTGGGTTTGATTGGTTTACCACGCGAGCTTGGACGGGAACTGTCATGCCCCTTACCATAGCCGCCTGCGAGCTTCAGTGTAAATATTGCATCAAATCAACTCAATTTGAGTGCGATTTAAGCCCGGATGATTGTAACCACTTTAAGTTCGTCTGCCTTGGGAAAGCTAGCGTGTCTCCAACATAGTGATAACACTCGTTGTCTTCTCTAGTGCAGCTAAGGTCTCACCCATTCGTCAGTATTTGTGATATCACAAATCCCAGAAAGAAAAATTGTTGTAGTCCAACGCGTCGTTGTAGTTCTTGAAAAGTGTTTTTTGTTAAATAGAATATCTCCTTTTGGAGTGTACTTTGAACTTTGTAACTTTGCAGATCTTTTTATGCTCAAACAGCAACATTACAGAATAACTAAAGTAAAAAAAGTGAAAAAGCATAATAGGACCCCTTTAAAAAATCATACCCACCTCAAACTTTTGAATGGCAGTGTAATTTCTTATTTTCTTGTCATTGACCCAGACATTTTTTCACGAGATTCACATGGTGTAAATGACTAACAAAACAATAAATACATTATAAACACACATGAGGGTTGGATAGGAGAGCTGTGTGTTATGACTTACGCTCTTGGAAGGTAGTGAAGAGTATCCGGAAGCGGCTCTTTCGGCTGCCCTCGTCGGCCCACATGCGGACCACGCCCAGCGTGGACACCAGCATGATGTCGTTGGCCACCGTGCTGCAGAATTTATTCCTCAGGTCTTCCACCGAGCTGCTGCCGTCGTACACCGCCACGAAATTACGTTTACACTCGTTGGAGTTCTGCATCTCGTAGTCTAGGAAACGCAAGTAGATCTGAGAGAGAGAAGAAAAGAGGGAAACACAGACTCTTACACCCATTGGAAAATCTATTAATTCTAACACACAGAGAACTTGATTTTCACAAAGGAAATGGACACTTCTGTCGAAATAATCTTTTTTTTTCGTCAGTGGTTTCAATGCACCCATCCCAGCTGACATCTAGATTACCTGATAAACTGTGCTTGCTTTAACAACAGATCTCTGTAGTCAGAAAAGCCTCACATTGATGATAATTGCACAGACAGATCAATAGCAAGAACACAGAGGGTTATGCTTGAAATTCAGCTCGGACACAGAATTGAAAGGTTTCAAAAAGTTGCAGTGATGAGCTCTCAAAGCACGGCAGTAAACTACATCCACTCAAACCAGCTCCTTTGGGCTCTCTAAAAACCAGAGAGGTGTTAGAACGAACCATCTGTTCTCTTCTCACGCAATCTAACCCTAAACAAGCTTACTTCACACCTCTCCTCATCCAGACTCCCGTTTTCACCATTTGAAATATTAGAAAATTATGTAATCATTTATTCACCCTCATGTCTTTCCAAACCTGCATGACTTTCTTCAGTGGAACACGAAAGGTGAATTTAAAAAAAATATCCTGGCCACTTTTTAAATATAAGAAAAGGGAAATATGACAAAACATCACAATAAAATGATCATAAAAATGATCTGATTTGTGTGCCACATTCCAATACAAACTGAAGTCTGCATGAAATTGAAATTCACCCTAACTATTTTCTAAATGCATTGTGAACTATTCATCCATACATATTAGAATTTTTGAGCTTGTAATTTTTAAGTTGATCTTCTGGTCAAATGACATATTTTGTCCTCAAAACCCTTTCTTACAGTCAACTGTAGGCTCACATTCAGATCTGTTTCTATCCAATCAACAACCGAATCATATGATATAACCGAGTCCCTGTCCTACATTTTTCTTTTTAATAAGCCGTTTCACTTGGATGTGCATCACAATACAGAAGAAAAGACCTGTCGCTACTTCCTTTACATTGCAAACTTAGTAACTTCATGTGAGGAACAGATCAAAATTCGTGATAGAATTAGCAAGAATCTTTCAAGTTGTGAACACCTTTTTTGTAGCTTGTAGCTTTTCAATTAATCAGTTGATTGAGTTCACAAAAGCAGTCTGAATGAATCATTCACAAATCAATTGGACTCATTTAATTGCTATCATATGACTTCAGAAGATGCAAACAAGCAACTTTTGTGATGGTTTTGCATCCTTTCTTTAGCTTTCAAACTACAGTCTCTATTCCTTTGAGACCATTCTTCAAAATTTCGCTTTGTGTTCCACAGAAAGTCAGTCAAACATTTTTTGGTATGACATAAGGGTAAATGACAACATTTTAATTTTGAGGTGTACTTTTCCTATAAATACTTTGCCAGAATGATCCTCACCATGATAAACCAAGTAACACTATTTGACAGAATCAAAACTTCCAAATATTAGCACAGTGTTCTCCTCTCAGCGGTTGGAGTTGAGCACTTGGTGTTCCATTATGACAAGTAAATGAAGCAACCTAGTTCAACCAGTGGCTTGTGTGTTACTCAACAGCTCCGTAAATCTTCTCATTGTAATAACATTTCATTCAGCACATTTACACTTTTATAGGGGGACTGGTCGGTGTATCATTCCAGCAATGTTGGTTGGTTTGTCCTTGCCACCCCAAAATGCTCACACCTACAATATATGAACTAGTGACACCCTAGTCTTTCTGGACTGCTGTGGTGTGTACAATCTCTCATCATCAGCAAAAACAGGGGGCGTCACTTATACCTACACTGTACATAAAACCCCACTTACTGCCTCATACTGTATGTTTCATTTGTTTAGATGTAACATACAGTATGAGGCTTTCCAGTTCCCTCAGAGAATCACATGAAAATTATAGGAGACTCGCTACAGTATGTGCCAGCTTGTTAGAACTTGTTATTACTTGTTATTATAATTTACTAGGCGGAATATGAGGAATGTGCGAGATGGTAATTAGACATAATTGATTATATAAAACCTTAAGGAACCCGACCGGTTATTAAGACAGACTCATCTAATAATCTAATAACCTTAGGGCAGCTGAAAGCAAAATCCAGATACTGATCCTGAAAGTACATACACTGACAACTGAGTGGCCAATCACTAACATTGCATTATAAACCCTAAGGTAGAGGAATATATAATGTGAAAAAAAATCAAATATTTAATCCAAAGATTTGGGCTGTCCTCAGATTACACAGTCTTATCATTGCACACTAATTAGTGGTGCTTGCTTTTCCTCTTAATTTTTATATTTTCCACCCAAAATTTGACACATAACTCATCAAACACCATCTGTGATACTAACAGAACAATAAGTCTGTTTGTGATTTTCTAAGTGATCAGACACACAGTATGAACAAAACAAAACAGTTTAAATTTTAAATCTATTTATATCATCGTTTATATTTAACAGTATTTTCTTACTGTTAAGTACTATTGGTATAGTCAAAAATACAGTCAATTAAACCAATTTCTGACCAGTCTTTAGAAAACATTTACTATAAAATAAATAATAAATGATAAATAATATAATATAAAGTTATACCACTATTTGTTACGGAAGAGGTCTGACACGACAGGTTAGTTATATACAAAACAGTTTATTAGGTCACAGTGAGTACTGGTGTCGAGTCCGGAGGAAGTGACGGTGAGGGAAAGGTTTCGGGAGAGCGTGCAGAGGATATGGAGAGGGGAGTAATCCGAGTCTTTGGCTTGATTGAGACTGGAAGGTATCCGGGGGAAGCACACACCTCAGCGAGAGGCTTACGGTCACACCTAGGAGGTTAAAGAAGGCATTCCATACCTTGGAGATAAACTGGGGTCCCCGGTCGGAAACAATGTCTTCAGGAAGTCCATAATATCGGAAGACGTGATTGAAAAGCCGCTCTGCAGTTTCTAGGGCCGTGGGGAGACCTCTGGGGGGCAGAAGGCGACATGACTTCGAGAAGTGGTCAACAATCACCAGGATGCATGTGTTACCTTCAGAGGGGGGTAGGTCCGTGACAAAGTCTGCTCCTAGGTGTGACCAGGGGCGATTCGGCACTGGAAGGGGAAGGAGTTTGCCAGATGGTAAATGGCGCGGGCTTTTGGACATGGCACAATCCGGACATCCTTGCACGAACCTTCTCACGTCCCTTGCCATATTGGGCCACCAGAAGCGATCTCGTAGCAGCGAGAGGGTGTTGTTGGCCCCTGGATGGCCAGTGCCTCGGGAAGAGTGAGCAGAGTGAATCAGTGGGGTGCGCTGTGTCCGTGGTACGTAGTGACATCCTTGAGGACAGCCCGGCGGATTGTTAGGAGCCGTGTTGGAGGCCACTGAAGGGAAATTCCATTCAATGGGACTGACGATCATCTTTGGTGGGATGATGCTTTCCGGTTCTTCGGGGCCCTCTATGTGACTGTGAATACGCGACAAGGCGTCTGCCTTGACGTTTCTGGGACCAGGGCGGTAAGTGATGGTAAAATTGAACCTCGTAAATAGTAATGCCCATCGGGCCTGGCGGGGATTTAACCGTTTTGCCTCACGAAGGTATTGGAGGTTATTGTGGTCAGTCAGTACGGTAAATGGATGGGCTGCCCCCTCCAGCCAATCCCTCCACTCTTTTAGGGCCAGCTTGATGGCAAGGAGTTCTCTGTTGCCAATGTCATAATTAATTTCCGTCATGCTGAGCTTCCGTGAGTAGAAGGCACATGGGTGGAGTCTGGCTGGGTTCCCCTGCTGTTGGGACAGCACTGCACCCACTCCTGTAGTGGAGGCGTCCACTTACACAACGAAGGGGAGATCGGGATCTGGATGGACTAAGAGTGGGGCGCTAGTGAAGGCTCTCTTAAGGGAGGAGAAAGCTTCTAAGGCCGCAGGTGTCCAGGACAGAGACTTGGGTTTCCCCTCTGAGTAGGTTAGTGAGGGGGCTGGTGATCCTGCTGTAGCCAAGAATAAAGCGACGGTAAAAATGGGCAAATCCCAGAATCGTTGGAGCGCCTTAATGGTGGTGGGTTCTGGCCAGGAGGTTATAGCTTCCACCTTCCCCTCGTCCATCTGGATACCAGTATGGTCAAGGTTATACCCCGGTTATACCCCAGGAATTGCACTGTGGGTTGGTGGAAGGAGCACTTTTCAGCCTTGAGGAATAGATGGTGTTCTCTCAGGCGTTGGTGGACCTCCGCAATGTGCTGGCGATGTTCGACCTGGCTCCGGGAGTGGATGAGGATGTCATCTATGTAGACAATAATGAATTGGTGGAGAAACTCCCGGAGCACCTTGTGCATGAAGTCTTGGAATACAGAGGGGGCATTGGCAAGTCCATAGGGCATGACCAGATAGTCGTAGTGGCCTGTAGGGGTCACAAAGGCAGTCTTCCATTCATCCCCCTCACGTATTCGGATGAGGTTATAAGCACTGCGGAGGTCCAACTTAGTGAAGATGGTGGCTCCACGGAGATGCTCAAGGGCACTTGGGATGAGGGGGAAGAGGATATCGGAACTTGACTGTGATATTATTCAATGCTCGGTAATCGATACAGGGACTCAAGCCTCCGTCCTTCTTGGCCACAAATAAGAAACTTGATGCAGCAGGGGAGTTACATGGACGGATGTAACCTTGACCCAGCGCCTCCTTGATGTATTCCTCCATGGCCTGCTCAGGAAGCGATAGGGAATAGATCTTTCCACGAGGCACTGGCTCACCCGGAATGAGATCGATGGCGCAGTCCCATGGCCGATGTGGTGGTAAGCGGGAGGCTCGGTTGGGACAAAACACGTCTCTGAATGGGGCATAGCAGGCTGGAATTTCCAAGGATTGCTTCTCAATGGGACTCTCAAATGGAGGTGGAATTCACAGGAAGGGCCTCTGGGAGTTTCTTCGGAGGAGATGGAGTCCTGGGGAAGCAGTCTGGGAAGCAATCCTTGCCCCACTTCAGGACTTCTCCCGTCTTCCAGGATAGTATGGGATTGTGCTTTACCAACCACGGGCGCCCTAAGATGATGTCCGCAGTAGATCCTTCCAGAACCAGAAGATGAATGTCCTCCAAGTGAAGGAGGCCCAGGCGAAGAGTGATGGGTCCCACACGATATCGTACATGTCTATGACATAGTGGTTTTCCAGTTATCGACTGGACTTGGTAGACTGTTTCAGTGGTGGTAGCTTGTAACTTGAGCTGGTGGCAGAGGTTTCTGGAGATGAAGTTTCTTGCTGACCCGGAGTTGATAAGGGCTGATACTGAAATAGAGACATCAGAGGCAGTAAGCATTACACAGGTAGTGAGGGGCTCCATCTTAATAATATCAGGTTGGATCACACTCACCACGGGACGTGGGGGACGCAGGGGGCATGCCAAGATCGTATGCCCTGGAGCTCCACAGTACAAAGAGAGACCCCGGGTCAGCCTTCTCTGCCACTCAGCAGAAGATAATTGTTGCTTCTCCATGATCATGGGTTCTGGTTCTGGAGGATAACTGGGCTCTGGCCGGCGGAGGCAGGAGGTTGTGGCGTGGACAGGTATGGCTGCTAAACAGGACTGCCTGTGGCTCGAGCATCAGATGGATAATTGCATGAACTTTTCCAATCCAAACAAATCGTCATAGGCAGCAAGCTGTAACCGAAGCTGGGGCTCCAGCCCCTCTCTGTAAGTGGTCAGCAGCGATCTCTCATTCCATCCACTCGCCGCAGCGAGAGTTCTAAACTTCAACGCGAATATTCAGCAATTGGCATGGTCCCCTGTTGTAGGTGATAGAGATGCTCTCCCACAGCGGCATCTCCGTCTGTCCTTCCAAACACCTCGCGAAAATGCACTATGAAGTTCAGCAGATTGTGAATAATGGGGCTGGCCTGAGTCCAGATCGTTTCTGCCCATTGCAGTGCAGGTTCTGTTAGCAGGGAGATAATAAAGGCAATTTTTGAAGTGTCGGTGGTATATGAGTGCGGTTGCATTTTAAATGTGAGGTTACACTGGAGGAGAAATCCGCTGCAATCCTCTGCTGAACCAGAGTAGGGCGCCGGTCGAGCCATTGGACTAGCGATGATGGTAGGCGAAGAAGTGCTGGCTGGGATGGATGAGGTGATGGGTGGTGACGGCGGCGGTGCCGGTGGATTTCATAGCACTCGCCGTAGCGAGTCTACGAGCTCCTGGAAAGAATCGGGATGACTCATCTGTGCCGTCGATGTTGGTCCGATCTTCTGTAACGGAAGAGGTCTGACGCAAAAGGTTAGTTTATATCAAATAGGTTTATTGGGTCACAGAGAGTACTGTTGTCGGTCGGATGAAGTGACGGTGAGGGCAGGTCACTGTTGGGAGAGCGGCAGATATATGGAGAGTGGAGTAATCCGAGTCTTTGGCTTGATAGGGGCTGGAATGCACACAGGAGGAGCACACACTTCAGCTATCCGGGAACTAGGAGGAACAGGAGATACTTGGAGACGAGGAGACACTAGGAGGACACAGGAGGTATGTAATGCAAGAAGTATTCAAAGGTAATCAGTAGCAAAGTCATTGAGTCCTCTACTTGTATACGAGACCGGACAGTGAGGGTGTCTGAGGTGTTTGCTTTTATGCAGGCTGGTCATGAGGTGCTTGATGTTGACAGGTGCGGGTGCTCAGAACTCAGTTGAGAGGGATCGTTGTGATTGGGTGGAGGTGGAGCCTGGCCGATCTGTTACAGTATTTTGATACTTATATTACATTATTATTATTTTTAATATATACTGGGAAACTTGTCTGACCAGTTTCAACATAGCATTGTGAGTGTTGTCTGTGAAAACGGCACTCACATTTCTTCAGAAAATGTAAAAATGAAGAATGTAAAAATTTTAAGAATTTTATCTTGTCACACTGAAAGCCAAACAAGAGGATCCTGATGACTTAACCTGACCTTCAACATAATATGTGAATCAGTGAAAATGACTATGAATAGAAAACTCCTGCACCCCTCCATCTGAAACAAGCCCCCTCCAGACTCCAGAAGCCGACTTGACTGTTCAAATACACTCTAATTAACGAGTAGAGTTATTGTATCTCAATAACTCAGCTTTTTTCCCTTCTACAGCTCCTCTGGAATAAATTAGTCAGGGCTGCCTGACATCGAGACGTCAATCTCTGGCCAGTTGGGGACTGCTGTCTCTTCAGGGCATGTGGATGTCTTTGAGGTGCTGTTCACATCCCCCTCTGCACTGACTTATTTGTAGCCTACATCCACTGATGTTCCCAGCAGAGCAGACAGAAAAAACAGGAATGGTTGCAGGTCAGAAATTCTTATTTGGATGAATTGTTGCAAACAAGATGATGTAATAGACCCCGCCCCCATTTCTTTTTATATCAGACAGGAAATCAAATAAGAAACAGCAAGATGAGATGTACATGTCTGGGAGGTTATACGCTTGTGCAATAATTGGATGACATATATGAAGGACTGCGAGAGATGTGGCGAGGAGAGCCATTTGAGCAAAAGTAGCTGGTGTCTAGAGGAAGGCACGACGCTTTCCCCGCCATCTGTGCTTCAAACAATCATTCCTGTGAGATTTCAGGGCCAGATAAACATGACACTGATTTAGAGCTGCTACAGAAAATCATTTCAGTGAAACAGAGAATATAATACTTAACATTTCAAAAATAGATATCCCCAATACTATGTATCAAAGTCAGTAAGTGTCTTATTAACCTTTAAGATAATTTGACCTTCGTATTAGGGTTGTGCCGATAGATGATAGCATTGTGAATCTACAGTAGTCAGAGATATCGCCTGTGGCTGATGCCTTTGACAATAGCAAGACATTGATTATTATTATTACTAGCCTGATAATTATATCTAGTTAATATTAGGGCTTATTTGTTCCATCCTATTTATTTTCCACATTTTTACAGTGTTGTGCACTATAACCAATCACACACGATTCTGTTGATCCTGAGTTTATGAATGCAATGGTCAATCAGAGGCGTTCAAATGAGTCATCTCTGAAACACCAGAGTTTTGTTGTTCAGTTCAATTCTCTCATCATAAACAACAAAGTGCAGATGCACTACGACGTAAGTATAAGAGATTTATTCATCATAAAGTGTAGACAGGTTCACTGATTATAACGGGAGGTTTTTTTACTTGCTCTAGCGAAATTGGACCTTAAAATAAAGTTGTGGACCTATCATTTATTAATTAATAAATTGACGATATAAAAAAGTTTAACTTGAAATATAGGTTTGAAAACATTTTTGTAAAAATCTATAAAATATTTTTATATTATAAAAACAGACAACTAGCGTTCAAAATTTGATGATTTCTTAAAAGAAGAAGTCTCTTACTCTCACAAGTTGGGCATTTAAAGATAAAAAAACCAACAAAAAAGGAGTGAATAGAATATTACTACAGTAAAATAACTGCTTAAATTTTAATTATTTTAAAATGTAATTTATTCCTGTGATGGCAAAACTGAATTTCCAGCATCATTTCTCCAGTCTTCAGTGGAACATGATCCTTCAGAAATCATTCTAATATGCTGATTTTGATACGAAATGTTTCTTGAGAAGCGATGTTGAACAGATGTGCTGCTTAATATTTTTGTGGAAACTGTGAAACTTTTTTCCATAATATTTTGATCTACATGTTACTTTTGTATGATTTATTGCATCCTTACTGAATAAGTATTAATTCGAAAAAATAAAAAATAATCTTACTGACCCCAAACTTTTGAATGGTAGAGTATATAAAATATGTATTTCGAATTAGATTTAGATTTATATTCAGATTCAGAAACTAGATAATTCCATAATCTGACATCTTGAGCATTGCGATTACTTCAAATCATTTTTCTGTGAGTGGTCCATATCCTCCCCCTTAAACGATCCCTGCTCACAGTCTGCTGTATAAATACTGGTATATCAGCCAACACTCTGTGAAGTAACTGGAGGAGAAAAAGTTAAAGCCTTCATAATAAGCATTGTGTACAAATTCCTACAAACGCACTCATGAGTCACAGAGCTGAAATTTTCAGTTTTCTTTTGAGCAGTGCTGGTGGATAATAAAAATGCTTGAATAGCTGTGTGAAACTAATCGCTGTGAAAAAGACAAGGGCATATGCTTTTGATTGGTGCCTCTGGAAGGACATCAGATAGAACAAAAATCAATTTCTGAAGCAATAAATCACATTAAACACAAATATTATCCCCGAGATATGGCATAATACAGATTTTTCCTCTCCAGTCAACACTATCGCTATCTAAAGATATACAGGAAATGGAGGAAATTTATTGCGTTTAGTCATATGGCTACTGATCGGTTCCACAGGTAACTTAATAACTCTGAGCAAATCTATTTGTTACATCTGAAGTGTTTCGAGTTTTTGATGCTAAAATACTTTCCTCTTTCCCGCATAACATGCGGGGAACATTAAAAAGAAACAAAGAAGGAAAGTAAGACATATTTTTATTCAGCAAAGACACAATAAATTCAGAGAAAGTGACAAAAAAAAATGCATCACGGTTTCCACAAAAATATTAAGCAGCATAACTGTTGGTAATAAGAAGAACACTGGCAATATTAAAGGGTGGTTGATTGCGATTTAACTTTTTTAATGTTAGCTAATGTGTAATGTTGGTTATTGAGCATAAACAATATCTGCAAAGTTACGAAATTCTGGCAGGTTAATGCCTACAAAAACGGCTGGTAGGGACTACAACAAGTTACTTCCCGGGTTCGTGATGTCACAAACCCAGATAAACCCCGGCTTCGGGAATGGAGAATGCCAGAATGCTGCACTGCTTTAGAGAAGAGGAAGAGAAAACTATAGGTACACGCAAAAATATATTCATATATGAATCGCGATTTTGTCTTCTAACGATTCTAATGGATTCACAAGTTTCAAAATCAATGTTCTAAAGCAGCGGTTCTCAATACTGTTCCTCGCGTCGCCCTGCTCTGCACACGCTCTGCATCTCTCTCTCTCTCTCTATCTCTCTCAAAAACAAAGAAAAAAGGGCTGCATCCTCCGGAGGTCGCATTTGTAGGCTGCATACGCATAAAGAAGATCTTATTTTATAATATTAAAAGGGTTATATGATGCGATTTCAATTTTTCTTTTCTCTTTGGGGTGTTACAAGCTCTTTGTGCATAAAGCAGATCTGTAAAGTTGCAAAGACTAAAGTCTCAATCCAAAAAGATATTCTTTATCAAAGTTAAAACTCTGCCACACCCCCCTAAAACGGCTCGTTCTAACACCCCACATGTCTACGTCACGATGTTGGAAGATTTGCATTATGCCGCCCAAATGTTCACGCAAAGAGGCGTAACTTTTATTCTCACTGCATTATTGTCGTTGCTGCCATTTCGTCAAGACGCTGTGTGTTTCGTTGTGAAAACTACTTTGTTTGCCTTCCAAAAGAGGTCGATATCTGCTTTGTCATGCCTGGAGCTGATTTGTGCTGGTCGCTGAGGGAATATATCAACTTCGCGCTGTGGATCTCCGGATCGGCTTTCACCGTGGACGAAGCGAGTCCAGCCCGGGGCCGTCACATGTGGTTGCTGCAAGCCCGCCGGCCGCATTTTTCGTCGAATCCGCCGGGCGCCGCTCACTCAAGGCCACCGTGTGTGAAGCTGTGTGTTTTGTTGTGAATGCTAAACTACTTTGTTTGGTCTTCCAAAGAGGACACGACTACAAATCAGTGATATTTACAACACTGTTCCAGAACAGTTCAACTAGTTTTAATTTTGTCAGCTATTTTCAATTTTAGTCTTAGTCTTAGTCCTGTGTTAAATGTCCTTGTTAGTTTTTAATCATATTTAGTCAACCTTATCCTATTTAGTTTTAGTAGACTAAAAGTCTCAACATTTTAGTCCAAGAAAATCTAAAGTATTTTAGTCTAGTTTTAGTCAATGAAAAATTTACATTTTAGCAATAAGATTATTATTAATTAACCGTACGGTATTTATTTTGGCAGCCATTTTTAATTTAGTCTTAGTCTTACTCAAATGTACATTTTAGTTATCATATTTAGACAAACTTGTCCTGTTTTTGTTTATTCAATGAAATGTATGAGCATTTTAGTCAACTTTTAGTCAATGAAATCTTAGTCACATTTCCGTCATTCTGTATAATGGTTAAACTGAAAATTATTTTTTTCTCAAAATTATAATCGTAATGAAACGTCATTTGAGAAATTTACTTTTGCATTTCAGGTATTGCACTTTCTCCAGTAAGCACAAATCAATAGAATGTGGACACATACATGGTGTATTTTACCTCATCTAGTGTACTGATTTATTATAGGCTTTTTATTATATAAATCAACACCAAAGACTTATGCAATCTCTCTGTCTACATTATGAAAACAGCTAAATCAAACAAAAAATATTATAACAGTGAAATTCATAGTAATTCCACTAATTCCATAATTGCAATAGCCTATTTCTCTATTAAAACAACAGCAGTTGAGTAAGTGTATTTATTCAGCGATCACAATCGCAAACAATACAGTTGAGATCTCATGACAGAACACTGACCAGCTGAATGACACTTTCAATTAGATCGCTAAACTCCAGCTTGTTTGTTTTTCAGATCATCTGCAGCGGCGCTTCCGCAATGAGGAGTGAGCGCAAGTGCATGGTTGCCAGATTGCTTAAAATAAGCAAAACACACCGGGCAGAAAACATATGAATTTTATGGGATGATATGAGACTCAAAATGATTAATAGATGCACGCACAATTATCCATGTACTGCATACATTTTATACATGTATCTTACTAACCACAAACAAATGCCTTTCAATTTGAGTCTTTGGAATTCTGGATTAAATTATTGTGCAGCAATTTGTACAAATACAGACATGTTTGAGAATAAAAATGTTCTGTTCTACATTAATATATCATAAATTGCTCATGCAAAAAGGAATCTGTGCATATGTGGATCAGGTGACACAAGTGCATTAATTGACGTCTAGTTCGAGTCGATCTTGTTCAGTTCATTTGGATTTTGAGACTTCATTTTTGCAGTTTTGCAGCATTTCATGTCCCCCACACACACAACTACCAACTAACAAGGCCCAGGGCAATTCATTAACATGTACACGATTTGAAAAATTTGCAAATGTGCGTCACTACACTGAAACAAATGTCTCTGCAGAGTTAAGAATTACATTATTGTGCAGCATTTTGTTTAAATAGAGACATATTTGTGAATACAAATGTTATAGTTTGTATTAAAGTATCATGATTTGTGCATGGAGCGATTAAAATGTGCATTTGTGGATCAGGCGACACACGTGCATTAATTGACGTCTAGTTCACGTCGATCTTGTTCGGTTCATTTGGATTTTGAGACTTTCTTTCCGCCCTTTTTGCCTTGCCCAATCCACACACACACACACACACAGCTCGCGCGATCCACGCGCAGCTGAGCCTAAGAAAATCAGCGACCACTAGATGGCACTAGCCTCAGTCACATGTGCGCATTCCATTGAGTATGGTTTCATAAATGTTACATTGTGTTTTCTTTGTTTCTTTTTGGTTTGGCTATTCTCGTCTACCGTAGTAATTTTACCAAACAAGAACTTTGTGACGGTACCTTGTTTTTTCTGTAATTCAACGGCACGTTGTCAGTTATTCTTTCCTTGTGGCTATTACTATTATTATTATTATTATTAAAAGGCTATTAAGTCGCTCATTAAGCCTTAGTAATCGCCGTTTATATACTAACTCTTAAATTAACTTAAACTAACTATCTAAACGAGTGTTTTTAATAGCTATAGCCTATTCCTCCGCGCTCAGTGGCTCGAATAAATAGCTATAACATAGTTTATTTAGCTACTTAATTACCTTACCTGGTTTTTGAGTCGTGTTGGCTGCAAGATGTTTGACGATGCTGAGAACAAAATTTAATTATTTTTATTCTCAATATTTATTTCTAAATTTTCTGGATATTTAATGAGTTTAATCTCGCATTATAGGCTAATGACTTTATTCTGGAGATGTTTTTTTATTTTTATTGTTTGGCCCTATAATCCTCTTCCTTACGCTTTCATTTGGCACAAATCCAAATGTTTCCATATTCAAATTGAATATGGTTTCCAAATTGCTATTTGAATTTGAATGCAACTGACTATTATTTATTAGGCCTATGTAAACCAGGTTTTGTACTTAACGTGCTTTCCACAATAAAAAAAAAAAACTAAATCATCCTCTTCACATGAGCAAATGTGTGTTTGGCCTGAGCTCAGGCTGAACGGCACGGATTGCACTACGGACTGTTTTAATTATGCAGTGTATCTAGATTCTATAGTGTATCTATATATTTGGTTGACTGTATTTTATTCTGATAATGAACAGGCTGCAGCGTTTGCAATGCTGTAGGACTATAACATGGCTAATCAGCATCGTCAACTTCATCTTTGCATAATAATAATAGCCTACAAGGAAGGAATAACTGACAACGTGCCGTTGAATTACAGAAAGAAAGAAAAAACAAGGTACCGTCACGAAGTTCTTGTTTGGCAAAATTAATATAAGCTATTCTGTGTCTTAAGACAAGTTACGTTAGAACAAGTTCAATAAAACATCTTTATTATATTTCTACGGTAGACAAGAATAGCCAAACCAAAAAGAAACAAAGAAAACACAATGTAACATTCATGAAAATGTAACTGGGACTAGTGCCATCTAGTGGTCGCTGATTTTCTTAGGCTCAGCTGCACGTGGATCGCGAGCTGTGTGTGTGTGGATTGCGCTAGGCTAAAAGGGCGGAACGAAAGTCTCAAAATTCAAATTAATCAAATAGAATCGATTCTGAAGAGAAGTGAATGAATGCACGCGTGTCGCCTGATCCACAAATGCACATTTTAATCGCTACATGCACAAATCATGATACTTTAATACAAACTATAACATTTGTATTCACAAATACAGTGGGGCAAAAAAGTATTTAGTCAGCCACCAACTGTGCAAGTTCTCCCACTTAAAAAGATGAGAGAGGCCTGTAATTTTCATCATAGGTATCCTCAACTATGAGAGACAAAATGAGAAAAAAAATCCAGTAAATCACATTGTAGGATTTTTAAAGATTTAATTGGTAAATTCCTCTGTAAAATTAGTATTTGGTCACCTACAAACAAGCAAGATTTCTGGCTCTCACAGACCTGTAACTTCTTCTTTAAGAGGCTCCTCTGTCCTCCACTGGTTACCTGTTTTAATGGCATCTGTTTGAACTTGTTATAAGTATAAAAGACACCTGTCCACAACAACCTGTTCAAACAGTCACACTCCAAACTCCACATGGCCAAGACCAAAGAGCTGTCAAAGGACACCAGAAAGAAAATTGTAGACCTGCACCAGGCTGGTAAGACTGAATCTGCAATAGGTAAGCACCTTGGTGTGAAGAAATCAACTGTGGGAGCACTTATTAGAAAATGGAAGACATACAAGACCACTGATATTCTCCCTCGATCTGGGGCTCCACGCAATTTCTCACCCCGTGGGGTCAAAAGGATCACAAGAACTGTGAGCAAAAATCCCAGAACCACACGGGGGGCCTAGTGAATGACCTGCAGAGAGCCGGGACCAAAGTAACAAAGGCTACCATCAGTAACACCCTGCGCCGCCAGGGACTCAAATCCTGCAGTGCCATACGTGTCCCCCTGCTTAAGCCAGTACATGTCCAGTCCCGTCTGAAGTTTGCTAGAGAGCATTTGGATGATCCAGAAGAGGATTGGGAGAATGTCATATGGTCAGATGAAACCAAAATAGAACTTTTTGGTAAAAACTCAACTTGTTGTGTTTGGAGGAGGAAGAATGCTGAGTTGCATCCAAATAACACCATACCTACTGTGAAGCATGGGGGTGGAAACTTCATGCTTTGGGGCTGTTTTTCTGCAATGGGATCAGGACGACTGATCCGTGTAAACGAAGAATGAATGGGGCCATGTATCGTGAGATTTTGAGTGAAAACCTCCTTCCATCCGCAAGGGCATTGAAGATGAAACGTGGCTGGGTCCTTTCAGCATGACAATGATCCCAAACACACCGCCCGGGTAACGAAGAAGTGGCTTCGTAAGAAGCATTTCAAGGTCCTGGAGTGGCCTAGCCAGTCTCCAGATCTCAACCCCATAGAAAATCTTTGGAGGGAGTTGAAAATCCGTGTTGCCCAGCGACAGCCCCATAACATTACTGCTCTAGAGGAGATCTGAATGGAGGAATGGGCCAAAATACCAGCAACAGTGTGTGAAACCTTGTGAAGACTTACAGAAAACGTTTGACCTCTGTTATTGCCAACAAAGTGTATATAACAAATTATTGAGATTAAATTTGGTTATTGACTAAATACTTATTTTCCACCATAATTTGCAAATCAATTCCAAAATCTTAAAAAATCCTACAATGTGATATTCTGGATTTTTTTTTTCTCATTTTGTCTCATTCATAGTTGAGGTATTCCTATGTTGAAAATTACAGGCCTCTCTCATTTTTTTTAGTGGGAGAACTTGCACAATTGGTGGCTGACTACATACTTTTTTTCCCCACTGTATTTCTCTATTTACCACAAAATTCTGCACATTAATGTAATTCTTATCTCTGCAGACACCGGTTGAAAAGCATTTGTTTCAGTGTAGTGATGCACATTTGCAAATTTTTCAAATCGTGTACCGGTTAATGAATTGCACTGGGCCTTGTTCGTTGGTAGTTGTGTGTGTGGGGGGGACGTGAAATGCTGTAAACTGCGAAAATGAAGTCTCAAAATCCAAATGAACTGAACAAGATCGACTTCGAACTAGACGTCAATTAATGCATGGGTGTCACCTGATCCACATATGCAAGGATTCATTTTTGCATGAGCAATTTATGATATTTTAATGCAGAACAGAACATTTTTATTCGCAAACATGTCTGTATTTGTACAAATCACTGCACAATCATTTAATCCAAAATTCCAAAGACTCAAATTGAAAGGCATTTGTTTGTGGTTAGTAAGACACATCTATAAAATGTATGCAGTACATGGATAATTGTGCGTGCATCTATTAATCATTTTGAGTCTAATATCATCCCATAGAATTTAACAGCGAAGCTCTGATTCGGGAATTAGAAATCTTGATATCTGGCAACCGCACTCATGAAAGCTCATGTAGTAGAGGCATGTAGAGCAGTCTGCAATAACATTTTGTCTCCTTTTTTGACGAAAATAAAAAGAGGTTTTTGGTAAAGTTTTTATCTTTTTGAGTACATTTTAGTCTCGTCTTATTTCGTAAGCGAAATTGCATGTTTATATAGTCTTAGTTATTGTTTATTGACCTTATTGTCATCTCGTCTTCGTCTCGTCTTAGTCATGGGAAAAACTTGTCAACAAACATTTTTCATCATAGTCTTCATTAATGAAATGAACACTTAAGTTCAACCCAAATATTCAGATGTGTGCAACAAATTTTATGGAGGACTGTTTCCTGATCCTGGTAGTGTAGACTATGCCGGCTGTTCTGACTCACAGACTGTAAGTACGTTTTCATATTTAAATGATTTGCCACTGACGATTCAAACACACTCACACACTCAGAGTTTTGAGCGGTGTAGAGTAGCGCTTGTTGCTTGTTGTTTGTCATTTCTCCGATCACAAATGCAGACATGGTTTTATGTTTACGCGGCGCGATGCAACGCGTAAAAAGACAGTATAAGTCATTGTAATCCGTAATTATGTCCCCACTGGATGCAACAAATGCCTCGTCTATAATGGGTTTTAATGTTTTTGTCTCATCGCTCCGGCCAGACAAGGCATCACAGTATGGTAAGGTGAGTAACATTTCCATCCCACAGCCTTGTGGTATTCGGCCAATCACAATGCACTGATAGCTGGCCAATCAGAGCACACCTCCTTTTTCATACCGATGAGCTTGTAAAAATCGACGCGTTTCAGAAAGGCGGGGCATAGAGTAAAATAATGTACAGTATGTGGAAAATAATGTGTTTTTGCCTTAAACCCCATAAACAAATTTCTTTCCACACCATTACACACATATGTTCTTTTTAAGCAACACATTGCCCTTTAACAGTTTACTTTGACATCTACCATTGTATAGACCAGCGGATTTCAACAAACATAACGTCCTAAAAATTATTGAAAATAATTAAACTGTCAGTAATAAAAAAAAGCAAAGGACAAATACAGTAGAATAAAAAGATACAAATGAAACAAACTGCGCTTTAATGTTTTTTTTATGCAAGTCTCAAGCCCCCGGTTTCACAGACAAGGCTTAAGCCTAGTCCTAGACTAAAATGTAAATCTGAGCTGTTTCAACTTGAAGAAATTGCAGAGTGATCTCTTAAAACATGTCAGTGCCTTTGTTTTGTCTCAAGATGGACACCAGTAATGTTTTTTTTTTTCTAAGGCATGTTTATAAAAATTACTTAATGTCCTAATGAAACTAGGCCTAATCCTCTTCGGCTAAGCCCTGTCAAGAAACTGTGCGTCTTCCTGTAAGAATAAACTTTTTGTTTCTTATTAAGATACAACACGTCTTCACTCAAGAGCAGTATGTGATTTTGAATTTGTCTTTTGTTGTTTGATTAATATTAAACACACAGTCGCAGCAGGAAAATAGCCCGCTGTCACTTTAAGATCTAAGAGAGCGCATATATCTTCCTGAGGTGCAGCGCAAGTTCTCTTTCACGCTTTTAAAAACATGAATAAATATACTTATATAAATCAAGCACGTCCCATTTTGCTAAAGTCACGTTACATGATTTTACTGATTGGGCTTTTATGGAGGAACGAAAGCGCAGCGCTGTAAAGGGGGTGGAATGGGGCGCAATAATCGTTTTATCTCGATTTATTGTATTTTCATAATCGTTGGAGGCGAAATAGAAATTGTTTTTCCGATTAATTGCACAGCCCTAGTTGCCATACTGTATTAAAGCTTTAATCAGGATAAAACCGTATATTAAAAGCTAACATAAGCAGTAGCATTTACAAATAACAGCATATCTAAAAGTATGAGACAACAACAAACAAAAAACATAGGCCTACCATTAAAAGCCGTGCTTGCACAGGTTCTGTACGATACTTTTCAATAATATCCTCTGCTTCTCAATTGGGTTCAAACTGATAAGCGATATTAATGACGTCGGTGTTTACAATACAACCGAGCACATGCTGCTGAGATTAGGTGCGGAACATTTAGACTCGCACTAGCGGTTGAGCCAATCACAACCCACTGGGCCAGCTAACCAATCAGAGCCCATCGCCTATTTCTGAGGGCGGGGCTTCATAAAAGCAGGAAATGATCAGCCCGTTTCTCAGAGAAGGGACAGAACGGTGTGTAATAAAGGTAAATTATGTGAAAAATATTGCGCTTTATTTAAAAACTAAGCATTAACACACGTTAGACTGTACCCCATAAACAATCAAGCCTAGAAAAAAAAACTGTGAACCACCCCTTAAAAATGTTATTGAGCTCCAAAGCATATTAGAATGACTTCTAAAGACTGGAGTAATGGCTGCTGAAAATGTTAACAATATTCAAAATTACAAAATATACTGTATTACTGTATTAGCACTTTGAGTATGAGAAAGGCGTATTACAAATAACATTAATTTATATTGTATTATTAATATTTCATAATATTACTGTTTTTTTTACTGTATTTATGATCAAATAACTACAGTCTTGGTGAGAATAAAAGTTTGTCAAAAACATTTAGAAATTTCGAACCCCAAACTTTGGAACATAGTGTGTATAGATAATCAGTTGCCTGGGACAATGGTCAGTTATACAGTTTAGAATATCATACAATAATATGTGACTGCAGAATTATGACAGACAGATATGCAATAAATTATCCTAATGAGGGTGCATTTATTTTTTCCCATTTGAATCAAATAAAAAACAACAAAACAAAAAGGGAAAAAAGAGCAGGATATTTTTTTTTTACTGTTACTGTATCACAAAAAGAAAAGAGAAAATAAAACATTATCCAGTATTTTGCACAGGTGTAAATAGTGTGACCAGGGCAGTTGTAAAATCCCAAATAAACTGGACCACCTGCCCTTTCCCACATGGACACATTCTCTTCGATTCTCATGCCATAAAAACAATGGGACCCCTGCGAGAGATTATTCTGCTGTATATCACACACCCAAAAGCTGCTACATTTTTATCCTCAACAGATTTCCACCTAAACAACATACAAATCCGCCCCGAGATGTTTTCGCAATGGCCGCATAATGCAAATGACTGCAAAACAGGAAGCCAAACACTGAAGCATGTTAGGCAGTTACTGCACAGCTTGAGGCAGATACAAGCTGTCGTATGTCAGAAACGTGGCAGGCAGGGTATCAGAACGACAATAGGGAAACAACTGGGGTGATATTAGACAGAGCGGGGGAAGTTGGGACGGGGGCTGACTGCGTGGGACTGACCTTGGAGCGAGGAGGGGCACGGATGTACCACTTGCAGTCCACTGCCTCAGTCTGCAAGGCTTTGCCGTCTTTGGTGATCTGCTGTGATTCAATGATGCCTTCAGGTCCTCCCATATCGAATTCACAAACTGCAGCGGGGGTGACATAAGAAGAAAAATTACAAAAAATGGAAAGCCATTAGATGTATTAATATGGAGGATTCTTATAGACGAATGAATAATACCCACAGGGAAGAGGTTTGGGGACTCCTATGTCTTTAAAGTCAGGATCTGAAAAAAAGAAATAAGATAGGATATAAAAACAGACTTAATTCAGATAACCAATAACCATAAATATCATACCGTGTTAGATCAACTGAACCATTCAACGTACAATCGACGCCGTTGATGTTTCAAAAATGATGCAGAGTTGCAGTTTGAAGTGCATTCTTTCAAAGTGGCATGAATAGGAAGGAAGCATTCAATAAACAGTGATTAAACTGCTCATTTAGCAATAGCTTCCAGTATTTCTCATTTCACTGCTCTGTAGAGGCTTGTGAAAAAAATGTAGATATGTTTGGCAAGCTTTCTGTATTGGAGGGGCTTTGGGCCCACCTATGGAGAAAACTGTAGAGTTGAGGAGAAGAGATGGCAGAAAGATTTAAAGGGGTCATATGATGTTGCTAAAAAGAACATTATTTTGTGTATTTGGTGTAATGAAATGTGTTTATGTGGTTTAAGGTAAAAAAAAACACATTATTTTCCACATACTGTACATTATTGTTTCTCCTCTATGCCCCGCCTTTCTAAAACGCGTCGATTTTTACAAAGCTCATCGGTCTGAAAAGCGAGGTATGCTCTGATTGGCCAGCTATCCAGTGAGTTGTGATTGACCGAATACCTCAAGCGTGTGCCGGAAATGTTACACCCCTTACATACTGTTGATGCCGTGTCCTGGCTGGAGCGACTAGACAAAAACATTAAAACCCATTATAACGAGGCATTTGTTGAATCCAGTGGGGACATAATTACGGATTATAATGACTTATACTGTCTTTTTACGCATTGCGTTGCAACATAAAACCATGTCTGCATTTGTGATCGGAGAAATGACAAACAACAAGTGCTACTTCTACTGCCCAAAACTCACGTTTGAATAATCAGTGACAAATTCTTTAAATATAAAAAACTTACTTACAGTCCGTGAGTCAGAACAGCCGGCAGTTTGTAGTCTACTCTACCAGGATCAGGAACAGTCCTCCATAAAATGTGCTGGACACATCTGAATATTTGGTTTGAACTGTTTTGGAACAGTGTTGTAAATATAACTTAATCACTGATTTCTAGTCGTGTACTCTTTTGGAAGGCCAAACCAAGTAGTTTTCGCTTTCACAACGAAACACCCGGCGGGGCGGAGTGAGCGGAGGCGGGCGGGCTTGCAACAACCACATGTGACGACTTTGGGATGGACTCTGCTTTGTCCAAGGTGAAAGCCAATCTGGCGATCCACATCACTAAGTTGATGTATTTCCTCAGCAACCATCACGGATCAGCTCCAGGCATGACAAAACAAAAAGCCAAAACAAAAAAAACGGGATATGGTCCTCTTTTGGAAGACCAAACAAAGTAGTTTTGCTTTCACAACGAAACACACAACGCCTTCACAACATGGCGGCGGCTGCAACAACAATGAGAATAAAGTTACGTGTCCTTCTTTCTTTGCGTGAACATTTGGCGTCGTTATGCATTGTGACGAGAGGTCGGGGCCGAGAGCCTGGGAACGAGCGAGCCGGTAGAGTTATGGCTATAGCGGTGACACCTCACCTGCGCCACTCACCGGTCTCGAGTCCCATGGAGGAGCTCTGGAAGTATAAAAGGAGGAGTTACGACAGTGAAAGGCGAGAGAGGACCAGGCCTGGATTTTATTTTGTTTTTTGGTTTTGTTTGTGCGCGACAGTCTTCTGTGAGGGGCTGTCACGCTATTTTCAGTTTTTGTGTTTATTTTATTATTAAAGTTTTCTTTGAGTGTTCGCCGGTTCCCGCCTCCTTCTTCCCGATCTACAAACTATGTTACACAATTCTTCTCACTGTACAGGAAGCGAGTCACGTGAGGTAGACATGTGGGGGTTAGAACGAGCCGTTTTAGGTAGGCGTGGTTGACTCTTAACTTTTATAAAGAATATCTCTTTGGATTTGAGACTTTAGTCTTTGCAACTTTACAGATCTTCTTTATGCACCAAGAGCTTGTAACACTCCAAAGACAAAGGAAAAATTGAAATTGCATCATATGACCCCTTTAAAAGAAAGCAGGAAAGTGTTTGTTTGTATTCCTTTACCACAGTCATTGGTTCTTCCAAAGCTAATGAACATGCTCATCCTAAACTTTTATTTATAATACCACAAAACTCCTCATTATTTATCAGTATTCAATATCCATGAAATACCTTTAACAATATAGTCATCTTTTCCATTTTTGTGGTTCACAAACTAATATTAGGTTTATTATTGGCACCTATGGGCTGGAGTGTGAGTCTTAGCAAAAGAGTGCTGCAGGAAAACCCAGAAACAAGTAAGCAGTTTAGCACTTCCAATTCCATCGTCCCAAAATCAATGGGTTTTGTAAATGGTTAAATTAGTGAAATAAAGTTAGTGGCTCAAGATAATTTCATAAATGGGACTATAGAGGTTACTGAGGACAGTAAATGTCATCATGCCAAACAGGTAAACTCATCTATTCACCAGTACACTTTTACAGCCTTGTTGCGTTTGTACTCACACTCATGCAAACTACTCAAACCCAAACTTTCAACATTTCAAATGTTCTTTTTAAATAAAGACCTGAAGAGTTGTCTAAAAGCTTAACGGTGGAGACGTTAAAGTTATGCAATGGCGGTGTAGCTTATTTATAGCCTATGTTTAGCATTTTACTTTAGGCAAAATTTAGGCTTCAAAATTCATAAAAGTTTTTTTTTCCTGAATATTATTTTAATGAACAAAATGTGTAAGAACCTTAAACGTTTGTTGGTCACACAACTTATTTTCTGCTATAATCCAAAAGCAAAGTGGAAAAATCCTATTGGGTTTTTGTCAAGGGAACCAGGGTGATGTTAACTATCAGGTTGGCCTACAACAAACAACAACATCACTGCTCCACTCTAAACAAAAATCTCTAATTCAGTAAAAATAACTTCAATACTATAAATTGTATTGATCACAACTGTTGTCCTTAAATAACTTAAAGAAACATTTAGACATAAACCTGCTGTGAAGAATTATGTAACAGTACTTTCAGTGAAATCTCCTCAGTACCCAATTGCTCTCAACACTTCTCTGTATAGAATTCCTTCATTTTCAAATGCTCACATTCTCTGGAGATCCACATTCATTTCAAATACCAGACTCAATCCAACAATAATGGCTAAGAGCAGAATACTTAAGGTGCAAGATATTATTGTATCAAACAATACAGTTTAATCTAGCCAAACTTTAAAAATATGGACCTCCTTGCAGCTTATTCTGATCAAAAACTGCACACTTGGACAGGAAGAGATTGACTGACATGAAACGCAACCAAACACACATTTTGTTTTTAAGTGCCATTTAAGGGTGTTAGGGAAATACTGATTATTTCACAGACATAGGTCTGAAAACAATACAAAATATACTAGGCCTGGGTGTTAGTTTAGATTTTCTGATTAAATTCAGCACAATTCCGATGCAATACGCTTTCAATTCCAATCTGATTCAGTTATAATGTCAATTCTTGCTGGCAAATTAAATAAATTCTCTCTGCTAACGCAGTAAATTTTATCAGTTTATAACTGATTCAAACTGCCAACTTTTTTGGAACTATTCATTAAGAACTGACTCACACGAGTCTTTCCTTTTGACAATCAGTCTACACTGGTCGCTTTAAAACTGATTCACTAAAGAAATTGCCATTTTTGGTACAATAACCCCATTCAGTGAACAGCATGGGTTTGCTGTCTGCCAACACAATTTTTATGTCTCATGTTTCAATACAGCTCTACTCTTCATCCTAACATAAATGAAAATATTCTATCAGAAGCAGCATTGTGCTACACAGAACTAATAGGTGGACAGTTTAATTACTCTCACCCCTCTATGATTAGATGGGCTTATATTTAGTATGGGTGATATTTCGCTCTGTGATGCCCCCGTTCACTCTGATATTCATACATGGACAGAGACAGTGGCATTTACAGAACCGAATCTCATTGAAGATGACTTCTCTTAGAAAAGACACACGTACATACATACAAACATGAGCCTGAACCCATTCAGAGAGGATTGGATTGTACCTCAGTTACCTTTACTGAAGAGACTAATTGATTTGTGGATTGATCTGGTGTAAACGGCTCATTTATTTCTCTGTCATTTCATCCTCCTGTGAGCACTTATGTGGGTCACTGTGTGTATGATCGCAGAGGACACCCATCACTATTATGACATATTCACTTCTATTTTGGAACACAGACACGTGGTTCCTGGCAGTATGAGAGAGTAGGATATGAAGCAAGACATTAATCCTACACTTTTGTAGCATTACAAGTCCACTTATAATGTTAGTCAAGGTTTCGTACAGCAAAAACAATTGCAATTTAGTTCCACGGCCATTATATCATACTGTACTGTACCTTTAAGACTTCTTTGTAAAATATCTCTGTTGTGATTGGCTAATCTTGGCATGCCAGTGTTGCTTATTAGTTTGGGGTCAAAGGGTCAAGGTATGGCTAGTTAGCATGCAAATTTATTGTAAAGTTTCTGTGCAACCAATCTTTGTTTAACATTTCACAAATTGCACATGCTGCTCAACATCCACACTGAGAATTCAGATCAGGCCTTGAACCAGCAGATGCACAGTAATGTAGGATGAAAAAAGAATGAATGAGAAAGATTACATTACAGAACTAGGGTAGGGTAACACACGAGAGAAAAGAGATTAATTGGCAGAAATAAGATAAAATTATTGATCAAAGAAGGGAATGGTGTGGAAACAGGATCTGGGCTCTGCCATCTACATTCTCACTCTGTGGCTAATCACATACCAGAACATATCTAAAGGGAGTCACAACAGTTATAAAAATTTTTAACAACAGAATTTTGAGAGTGAGTTCAGCAAGCTTGTACTATGTAAACAGAACCGCAATGGACAACTAGTTGTTCTGTTTATTATACTGTATTATAAAATTCTGCGTGTCTCATGCATGAAAGCTTTAGATCCATTTGCTGTAGTTAATTCCAATTTGAGCCTCGTTGGACTCAATTATTAAATAAAGTTTGTATGATAAGAAAATAAAGGTTCCAAAAGAGGTTTTCATGGTGATTCAATAAAATAACCATTTTGGGTTCCCAAAGAACCCTTCTTTGTCACACTTATCAAAAGAAGCATTTTTTTTTTAGTGTGGAGAATATTTCAATAATCTGAAGAACCTTTGTACAATGGAAAGGTGCCACACTCTTAAAAATAAAGGTTGCAAAAAGTTTTTGATTTTTTTGCAGTGATTCCATAGAAGAACTATATTGATTCCTCAAAGAAATGATTTTATACTTTTTAATATACACATAAATGGACTAATGTGAACAAATGAAGACAAGTTGTGAACCCTGTTTTGTTTTCAGACAGCTGAATATAACTTTCAAAAAAGTCCAGTACAAATGTAGCTGCCACTCGTCAACTGCAGCTGTCACAGTTGCTAGGCACCAATAGCAATCCTCCATAATCTAGACTGTCCCATTTAACAATACAAAGCTACAGTCATTGTCACGATGGTTACAGGCAGTGTGTACAGCTTTGCAATAACTGAAAAGGAGATTGGCTACTGGTTCATAAAAACAGTATCAAAGTATGAAAAAAATACTGGCTCTTTTATTTAGAAGGCAGGACTTGTTTCGCCATATTGTACGTTGCACATTTTCCCAATCACAAAAGTGAACCATCTTTGTATGGATACAGTCTTTGAGAGCATTCAATCCACTCCTGTAAACAGAACAATATTTACACAGTTTATTAGTCATTGCATAGTTTGCTTTATAGATATTTTGTAATGTCATATTCATTCTAATTAATTTTACTTGAAAATGGCATCTACTTTTCGTCCACAAAAATAAAATTTTAGTTGACAAGAAAGAACAAAATTAAGTCAAATTAATTTAACCCTATTTAGATTTAACAATAACAACATGTGAAAAAAAGCAAAAATGCAATCCTGAACTGCTGAAATATCATTGTGAGTACACTATTGCACAGTTGTGAAATTTCCATGCTTTAGTTATTAATTGTCCATGTTTTAGATGGAAATAGAGAATTTCAGAAACCAGCATGTGCTGTAACCTCATTCACTTTTGCAGTAGCATAGTTTGACGTTGATTGTATTATTTGTCATTTATATTTTACTAGACATTTTACTCACATTTTCCATGTTGCCTTTGTTCTCATTGAGGAAATAATAATAAAAAATAAAAAAACTTTTGTCACATTTTTGTCAGTAATTTAGTTGACAAAACACTGCCTGTAAACATCTGTTTGAATGAATCAAGAATTGGACCAGTAGTCATCACAACACTGAATTAAACCAGTGTCTTCAACTCTGTCCAAGCATTCTTATCCAATGAAATTCAAAGACATTTTATCTGTACTGTAGTAATATAGTGATCAGCTAAAACAACACTGTGGAAATAAAGTGCATCCTTGTTTTGTTGTAGAAAACAACTGTTACTCTCCTGTTCACAGTTTAATAAAAGGTAGCTGCCACCCTCTTTTTCAGTTTCCACAGAAGATGTGGATCCTTTCTCATAGTGAGGGAGGAAACGAACAGCTGCTTGAGTGGAGGGGTGTTATCTGATTGTGCTTGTGTCATCCTCCCCATTCTTTATCTGATAATCTCCTGAAAGAGAAGCACTGACACTGTTTACCCACCCACAGCGTAAGCGGCCAGAGCCGTAGGAAAGCCACTCTCCCTGCGGATGGGCCGCCGTAGAGTTGAGAACAGGCTTCTGTTCGTTCAATTCCCCTTTGCTAGAGATCTGAGGCCTGTTTGAGAGTAAACCAGGGGCAACGGTCTGTCAGTCAACATGGAAGAGAATGTGGCTGCTTCCAAACACACCCAAGATTTATGAATGCTGTAGATCAGTAAGAATATTACCACTTCAAGAATCAATAAGGCATAAGCAATAAAGTAAAGGTATGTGCGCATGTGTGTGTGTGTACAGTATGTGTGTGAAGAGACAGGAGCACTGCCAAAGCAACGACTACTGTATTTGTGGGCAGATATGGATGGCAGGAAGTTAATGAAACAATGACCTTCAGGTCAAGAGAGCTGGTTGCCGGACTGATTTATGATTTAGATGTGGCATCACTTAACCCACAAGGTCCAGCAGACCCCATGTGATCAGTCGTTGGCCACAGTCGTGTGTAATACAGGATCCCTTTAAAGGTTATCTTAGGCATCTATCAGCATGAAGACTGGAGGAAAATACACTTATATCTCTAAATGGAAGATAGGAGATATGAAATGACAGCGAATATGTAAAAAGGATATAGGCTTTCTTTTGTGTGGCAATTCAGCATATTTCCACTTCAAACACTGGTACAGTGGATAAGTTGCCTGATTTAATTTGTTATCTCAGATAAAGCCTTTAAAAATATGAACAGACTTTGGATAACAATGAACAGTACAGGTTGAAAGATAATTAAGAATAATTTAACAATCAAATAACCAAAAATAACTAAGATGGTCTCAAGAGTTGATACAGTGCATGGGCAGAGATATGTATACGTAGATACCACATTTGACCGTTCCAGACACGTTGACGCATCCGCCATCTTGGAACGGCCAATGTGTCGTCACCCACAGTTAAAATCAATGAGTTTTCCAAGATGCCACAACATTACGCAGCCTCTGATTGTAAAAACCAATGAGATTTGAATTCCCGAAGAAATGGGTTTGCCTTTCACACGTGAGAATGTGTAGGTATGTATGTATTAACTCAATAATGCAGGTTCATAAACTATGGTAACTTATTGATCTTGTGTTAACGTACGCCTTCATCTTCTTGTTTTGTGTTTAGTTTAGCAAAATCATTTGTGATAGATATTCATACATGTGTATAACTACAGTTGCTCTCGAGTGTTCACACAATGGCTTTGACCATTCTAATATGGCTTCTGATTCTGGTGCTCAAGAAACATTTCTTTTAATTATCAATGTTGAAAATCGTGCTGCTCAAAATGTTTAATCGTGACATTTTTTAAGGATTCTTTGATGAAAAGAAAGTCCAAAAGAACAGCATTTATTTTCAATAGAAATTTTCAAAAATGCTTTAGAAAACTGATTTGGGCCGAATAGCAAAACAAACTTGTAGCCAATCAGCAGTAAGGGGCGTGTCTACTCGTGATGTGGAGGAGAGAGAGTTCAGTGCAAGGGACGGACATTAGCTGAGCCGAGCGACAGAAAGATAGAGATGGTGGATAAAAAACAAAAGAGGAAAAAGTCTGCGGAACAAACAAAGGCTTAAGGCAATAAGGCAAGAAGTAGGACCCGTGTAAATATCGGATCAGCTTTCCAGCGCTGGAGAGAACTCAAGAAGCGGAAGGCCTGTGATCGGACGCTGAGGTTGCTTTGTTTTTTTCTCGATAGGTAAGTCACACCATGTCTGTGCTGCAACAGCTAAAGTCTGTCTAGTACACTGGATGCGACAAAGCGACCGTTGAAAATCACTTGAAATCTGTGTCAATACATCATAAATAGAACGCAGCAGCAGTTTTCTGTCAGGGATTTGTCGTGTCGTGCCGCGCCGCATTCAGTGTAGACCATAGATATGTATATATATATATATGGTGTAGACAGTATCGCTGATTATGAGTTCTATAGTATTTTGTCGCGCAACGCCACCGCGTGGTGAGACACGGTGTTGTTGTGTAACATTGGTTTTGCTTTGTTTCACAGAGCTAATCGTTGCCTGGGTTGCGTACATATGTGTGGGGCTGAGCTATCGACATAGGGGCGAGACCCTTTTGGGGTAGGGGCGTGTTTGCTTTGGTGATTTCATATGTCAACATTGGCTACTAGAAATAGCTTACCCCACCTTTAAATTCACTCTCATGGCTGTTGTATTATATAAGTACGCTTCTCACTACTGTGCAGTAACTGAACATAATGTAGACCTATTTAAAAGTGTCTCTACACTTGTCAAAGTCATTTTCTTCTATTAGGATTCTGTATAAAAACATTGTGAAACATATTTTAAGGTATATGCTGCTTCTGATGCTTGGTTTCTCAGTATGGAGAAATAAACCTCACTATGTTTATAATTGCAGTAATTTATGATCAATGATTGTGGACTGTGGACTGCTAATTGTTAACCTCTGCTTTATATACAGTGGGGCAAATAAGTATTTGATACACTGCTGAATTTTCAAGTTTTCCCACTTACAAAGAATGGAGAGATCTGTAATTTTCATCGTAGGTACACCTCAACTGTGAGAGACAGAATCAAAAAAGAAAAAAACAGAAAATCACATTGTATGATTTTTTAATAATTAATTTCCATTTTATTGCATGAAATAAGTATTTGACCACCTACCAACCAGGAAGAATTCTGGCTCTCACAGACCTGTTTGTCTTTAAGAAGCCCTCCTATCAACTCATTACCTGTATTAATTGCACTTGTTTGAACTTGTTACCTGTATAAAAGACACATGTCCACACACTCAATCAATCAGACTCGAACCTCTCCACTATGGGACTTTCGACCAAAGAGGCTGTCTAAGGACACAAGGGACAAAATTGTAGACCTGCACAAGGCTGGGATGGGCTACAGGAAAATAGGCAAACAGCTTGGTGAGAAGGCAACAACTGTTGGCGCAATTATTAGAAAATGGAAGAAATTCAAGATGACTGTCAATCTCCCTCGGACTGGGGCTCCATGCAAGATCTTGCCTCGTGGAGTATCAATGATCCTGAGAAAGGTGAGGGATCAGCCTAGAACTACACGGGAAGACCTGGTCAATGACCTGAAGAGAGCTGGGACCACAGTCTCAACAGTTACCATTAGTAAAGCACTACACCGTCATGGATTAAAATCCTTCAGCGTGGGCAAGGTCCCCCTGCTCAACCCAGCACATGTCCAGGCCCGTCTGAAGTGTGCCAAAGACCATCTGGATGATCCAGAGGAGGCATGGGAGAAGGTCATGTGGTCAGAGGAGACCAAAATAGAAGTTTTTGGTATAAACTCCACTCGACGTGTTTGGAGGAAGAAGAAGAATGAGTATAATCCCAAGAACACCATCCCAACCGTGAAGCATGGGGGTGGAAACATCATGCTTTGGGGGTGCTTTTCTGCAAAGGGGACAGGACGACTGCACCGTATTGAGGGGAGGATGGATGGGGCCATGTATTGCGAGATTTTTGGCAACAACCTCCTTCCCTCAGTAAGAGCATTGAAGATGGGTCATGGCTGGGTCTTCCAGCATGACAATGACCCCAAACACCCAGCCAGGGCAACACTAAGGAGCGGCTCCGTAACGAAGGCATTTCAAGGTCCTGGAGTGGCCTAAACAGTCTCCAGATCTCAACCCCATAGAAAAACTTTGGAGGGAGATGAAAATCCGTGTTGCCCAGCGACAGCCCCAAAACCTGAAAGATCTGGAGAACATCTGTATGGAGGAGTGGGCCAAAATCCCTGCTGCCGTGTGTGAAACCTGGTCAAGAAAACTACAGAAGGTCTCTGACCTCTGGTTAATTGTAAACAAAGGTTTCTGTACCCAATATTAAGTTCTATTTTTCTATTGTATCAATTAATTATTTCATGCAATAAAATGGAAATTAATTATTAAAAATCATACATGTTCTTTTCTGGCATTTTTTTTTTGATTCGGGCTCTCACAGTTGAGGTGTACCTACGATGAAAATTACAGATCTCTAAATTCTTTGTAAGTGGAAAAACTTGAAAAATCGGCAGTGTATCAAACTACTTATTTGCCCCCGGTATATATATATATATATATATATATATTAATAAACATAAACACCAACATTAGAGCTTAAAACGAGTCATTATCAAAGTGTTCAAGTACTCCCAGAAGGATTCACGATCCCAAATGCATCAGATAATGGAACGATAGGAACTGTTTATCAAAACTGAAAATCAGGAGTTTGAATTCACTTTATACAACATAAATGCAGAGGAAAAACATTTCACCTTGCTACACTTACATACCCATGCACACGCACACACACACACACACACACACACACACACACACACACACACACACAACACACAAACACACACACACATTTGTCAGCTGTACTACGAATTTGCACACCACACAACAAAAATCCTGCAGATATTTTTCACAGTTATAAAGCACTGTGAGAGGACAATATGGAAGCTGTAAATCCTCCCACACTGAAACCATGACCTCTGTAAAAAACTTCCTTAGTATTCTAAGAAGGCATAATCTGGCTAAGAGGAAGCTGTATTATAAAGCATTTCTTGCCTCATCTGTCATCAATGGAAGTGTGTGTGTTTCTATGTGTATGCATGCACAGAATACTTCCAGATTCCCCTAGTTGCTTGTGTGCAGCCTTGGTTTGTAAACCCAGACTTAGACTATAATCTTTTAAAGCTTACAGTATTTACCCATAACAACCTAGAGGAGATTTATACTTCTTCAGCCTTGGAAATTGTGCCTGCCAGGAGAGCAGTGAACTGTGTGAGGAAGCAAGTCTCGTAAGAATACACATACATAAATGTAACGCTCAGTCAACGTAATGTCAAAGAAGTGTCAAATGCTTATCGTACGTTCAAGTAATTCTGGGAAGTTCGTATTTATGTGTCATAATCAAGTGTGTTTAAGACACTTTGGTCGTAGTAAGATGATGATGATGTACCTTTTCTACAAAAAAAAATTCAGCAAGATTTATTAAACTCTACTTCTTCAAAATGGTGAATAAAGAATGTGCATCAGGCGTGTTTTTCCTTTTTTATGTTTTTATGTAATTTATGAAGGTGCTGTAAATTGAATCACTATGTATTTGTTGCTGTAAATTGTGCTGTAAACTGAACTGTTATGTAATCATTATGGCAATTGTACAATACTATTGTATTTTTTATTTCTGATTTATTTAAACAATTTAGAAACAAAGAAACATTACAAGAGACTAGGATGTAGGATTTACTCAACTCACGATGCGATACGATTCACGATACTGATTTTCAAAATGAGATTTAAGACAAATTATAAATAAAAAGGTGTCCTTTTATTATTTCTCAGACAAAAAAATGCTGCACATTTCTTTGTGAAATTTAAATATGGCAAATAACAAAACTAAATTGAAATTTAAAAACAAATCCCAAATCCCAAATCAAATAAATAAATAATAAAAATGAAAGTAATCGCTCTGAAATCTCAAACTAAGACTTTGCCGGATAAAATTATTTTGATATATTATTATATTTTATGATAAATTACATATTTATTATATAAATAATGTCAGGCAAACTAGTTCAATTCACGACGCTGCACTCTATTGTGTTGACATCTTTTCTCACGACACGCCTACCAACTCTGAAACCACGCCTTTTAAAAGGGTTAGTTCACCCAACATGAAAATGGGGCTGTGCTTACCTCACCCACGAGGCATCCTAGGTGTATATGACTTTCTTCTTTCAGACGAATCCAGCCGGAGTTATATTAAAAATTGTCTTTGATCTTTCAAGCTGTTTAATGCCACTCAGCGGGTGTTGCATTGCTTCAGTCCAAATAAACTTAAATAAAAATCGCCCATACATAAAAAAAGTGTCTCACAAGGCTCCGGGGGGGTGAACAAAGGCCTTCTGTAGCGAATCGAAGCGTTTTTGTAAGAAAAATATCCATATTCAAAACTTAATAATCACTTGAATCTAGCTTGCGCTCACTGCTCAACTCAACTCATAAATATTGCTCAACTCAACACACTATTACTGCATGTCTGACTTCAATTTCCATGGAAAAAGAATTCCTGGGAGCATCAGCACAGCATCCTGCTGTCTTTAAAGCAAACTGACACGCAGGATAATTGGCACACATTCAAACACCATCTTGTACCCAAAAGGACATGTACAAGAGTTTATAAATTGCTTTTAATTTCAGGGTGTTCATAATGGCAGTTATGAGAGCTCTCTGTGTTTCTGAATGCCTCAATAAACCAATCCAGATGATCCAATTGTGGAATTGCTACTGAAAAGACTCCATTTCCCACCGGCCTCATTTTCCTTCCGCTGCTTCCAGGTGACATTTAAATAAGCAACTGATTAATATCTTCCAAAGTGCTAAATTGGTAGATCAAACTAATGAATTAATCCAATTAATCAGTCCATCCCCAGCTGGAGACGGAACCACATCCTCTCTACTCTGCCAGTTTCATGCTCTACTGTCTTATCGGTGCTGCCTGATGGCACATGCTGCAACCTGCCATATAAATGCAAGCATGCATCTCTCTCACACACAGAGGCATTCGGAACAGCATACTGGCATATTATTCTTACTTTTCCTGTAGTGTACAGCATGTTGTGCACAGTATTGCATTTTTCAGGACAGAATACCCTGATGACCTACGACATTTGACAAAATATCTACAGCAGAGAATAACATATTCCACAATGCAATGTGCTCGGCTTGACCTTCCATTTCTAGTTTCAGCATCTACTTTTTGATTCATTATTGGATCGGACTGCCAAAAATTACATAAAAAAAAAAATCGTATGCAAAATTGCGGCTGTCAAATCAAATAATCGCGATTAATCCAAATGTCATCCAATATAAAAGTTTGTGTTTACATAATATAAGTGTGCACACACACATACATATATACAGTATATATATATATATATATTGTACACACACACACACACACACACGCAGTACAGACACATATCATGTAAACCCAAACTCTTATTTTGGATGTGATTAATCACAATTATTCAATTTGACAGCCCAAATGTAAATTAAAATGTAAATCAATAATAACATAAAAAAGTACATAAATACGTACATTAATATTAAAAAGGTAAATTAACTACTTTATTTCCAAGATGATCGCATGATAACTGGATGTAGCTCACATGCAATGATGATGACGTCATGTGACAACTATGGAATAATGCTTATCGTTTCACTCATAATTTTTAAGAACCGTGCTATAAGGTGCTGTGCAGTAAATAGTATGCTAACTCCATTCCAAACATAACCAAAAGTGTACAAAATTAAATTTACTGCATACTGTACTAATTATAGTATATTCTGCTTACTATATTTTATTATTTGTGTAGAGAATTTATATATTCCCTGTACACTACTGTTCAAAAGTTTAGTCAGCAAGATTTTTTTTTTCTTTTGCCGGAAATAATTTAATAATTTAATTTAGCAAAGAGGCATTCAATTAATGAAAATTATTTTAATAAAATATTTGTATTTCAAATAAATGCTGTTCTTCGGTTTCCACAAAAATAGTAGGCAGCACTATTCAACATTTCAAACTGCTTTCAACATAGATAATAAAAAAAAAAAATATTTTCAATGTCAGCATATCTGAATGAATTCTGAAGCATCATGTGACAATAAAGACTGGAGTAATGACTGCTGAAAATTCAGCTTTATCATCATAGGAATAAATAATATAAAATACAAATTTTTATTTTATTTTTAATTGTAATAATATTTACAATTGATCAGCATCTTTCAAAAACATAAAAAAAATCGTTCTGACCCTAAACATTTGAATGGTAGTGCATACAAAAATAATATGTGAAACAGTATCATCTAACAATAAACATTTCAAATAATTGGCAATTGGGTTTTTTCCTTTTATAATCCAATTTTGTGTAAAATTGTCTTCACTTTTAGCAGTTTGGTCAAATAATGAGTCAAGAAGGAAATGTTAAATGTCTGGTTGAGTGCACTGTATTGTGGGATACATTTTACTTTGTGTACTCTGACTTAACACTGCACATGATAGCAGATAATCCGTAAAAGGCTGCATACATAGTAAAGTTAACGCTACAAAAAAGTATGTATCATAAATTAGTATGATCTACCATATACAGTATATGAAGCATATTAGAAAAAGATCATTCACCAGACACTTTGTTAAAGAGAGAGTGTGTGTTGATGCAAAACAGACCTAATCACTCATTAGTGATGATATTTACTTCAGAGTTCAACAGAATCTAAAAGCCAAGCTCTACCAGAGTGTGACTTTGGCAAAGAGTCGCGGTTTGGATTGTGTGGTTTATTTCCAGCTCGGCATCCACCAGTCTTCTACCAAAGTCAACTGTGCTTTCAAATAAGCAAGTACACCCGTGTTTAGAGGGGGTCGGGGGGGGGGGGGGGGGGGGGGGGGGGGGGGGGGGGGGGGGGGGGGGGTGGGGGGGGGGGGGGGGGGACAGTTTACCAAATAATAATAACTAATGACTCAACCCTCACTGAGCATTTACAAGAACCATAACAAGCGCATTTCACCTCATTAAAACCGCATGCAGCTTTTGGCTTATTTTATTCCACATCTCATTGGGGCTCAGCTTTATTGCTTTTGACAGAGTGACTCCTCATCAGAAGAGAATAGGTGTCCTCCCTGTCATTGATCAAGCTGTTAATTTAGCAGGAAAGTGCTGGAGGGGCCACAGTTTGGCATTCCTATTTCCTGGAGTGTAGCTGAGGACACGTATTGTGTCTTATACGATCAATACCATCCAGCCTTTCACCACTCGGAGAGAAACTCTGACGCAGCAGTTGTTCACACGCTGACGTTTTGTTTAAATAAATGCTTTCCAATAGCTGCAATAAACACTGCTAAATGGAGTATTCATGCCATGAATCAGCCTATACAGGAGAGCTCTGTCATTTTTTTTTTTGTAGCTTTTTTTTTTGTTGTTTAAATAGTGGAGGCCTGGGACAGAGTCGAATCTCAAATATGATTTTGAAAAGAGGTAATTAGAGCATCAGATTGCATTTCGAGACTTTGTACTCCATAGAGAGCTTTCATTTTCTCTGATTCGCTCACTTTAAATATGGCATCAGGCTGTTGATGCGTGTAAGTTTTGCATGTGGACATTTGCATTCGATTGATACAGAACTCAGCGTTCTATTGAAAACGCTCCAAAGGCCCCGAACAGACAGGCTTAAACAAGGCAAGGCAAGGCAAGGCAAGTTTATTTATATAGCACATTTCATAAACAATGGTGATTCAAAGTGCTTTACATAAAATAAAGTAAAATAATCATAAAACAATTATCACAAAAATAAAAAAAAGGATTTAAAAACTTTGAAAATTATTTAAAAAAAAATTGATTTAAGAGATTATACATATAATATAGTGCAATCAGTTCGGAAATAGCGCAGTGCTCATTCAATAAATGCACAGATAAACATGAGTTTTGAGTCTGCATTTAAATGACTAATGTTTTAGCACATCTGATCACATTCTGGAAGCTGATTCCAACTGCGGGAGGCAAAATAGCTAAAAGCAGATTCTCCTTGTTTTGTGTGAACCCTTGATATTTCTAACTGACTCGATCCTAATGATCTGAGTGGTCTGTTAGGTTTATATTCAGTGAGCATATCTGTAATGTATTTACGTCCTAGGCCATGGAGTGATTTATAAACAAGTAAAAGTACATTAAAATCAATCCTAAATATAACTGGAAACCAGTGTAAGGACCTGAGGACTGGTGCGGTATGCTCAGATTTTCTGGTTCTAGTCAGAATTCTGGCAGCAGCGTTCTGGATGAGCTGCAGCTGTCTAATGTTCTTCTTGGGAAGGCTGGTGAGGAGACCGTTACAGTAGTCCACCCTGCTGGTGATAAAGGAATGAAAAAGGTTCTCCAAGTCTTGACTGGAAACAAAACCTCTATTTCTTGCAATGTTTTTGAGATGATAGAATGCTGATTTAGTTACAGCTTTGACACGACTACTGAAACTAAGGTCTGTCTCCAAAATCACAACGAGATTCCTGACTTGATTTTTAGTTGTAAAACCCCTAGAGTCAAGGTATGCATTCACATTGAGAACTTCATCTTTGTTGCCAAATGCAATGACTTCGGTTTTTTCTTTGTTTAACTGAAGAAAGTTCTGGCACATCCAACTTTTAATTTCATCAATGCATTGGCAGAGGTAGTCAATGGGGCTGTAGTCATTTGGATATAAGGCTAGGTAAATCTGGGTATCATTTGCATAGCTGTGATAGGCGATTTGGTCTTTCTCATTATTTGACTTAGTGGGAACATATACAGGCTAAACAAGAACGGTGCAAGAATTGATCCTTGTGGGACTCCACATTTCATGGACGACTTATGCTCTCCTATACTCACATAAAAACCTCTCCCTTCTAAATATGACCTGAACCATTTAATTACCATACCAGAAAGCCCGACCAAGTTTTCCAGTCTCTCTAGTAGCATGTTATGATCGACAGTATCAAACGCAGCACGGAGATCTAGTAGTACCAGCACTGATAATCTGCCAGATTCAGAATTTAAGCGAATATAATTTATTATCTTTATGAGTGCTGTCTCTGTGCTGTGATGCGGTCGAAAACCAGATTGAAAATTGTCCAGGTATCCATTGGAGTTTAAGTATTTGTTCAGCTGATTAAAGACTCCCTTTTCAATAATCTTTCCTATAAAAGGACGATTTGAATTGGTCTATAGTTGCTCAATATGGTGTTATCAAGATTCTCTTTTTCAGAAGGGGTTTAACTACTGCAGTTTTCAGGAAGTTTGGAAAAGTCCCAGAAAGAAGTGAGGCGTTCACAACTTCTAAGAGATCTGCTTCTAAACAATCAAGCATACTTTTGAAAAAAAGATGTGGGAAGTGTGTCAAGATAGCATGTTGACGATTTACGGTGCTGTACTATTTCTTCCAAAATTTTGCTATCAATTTCTTCAAAAGCAAACATAGTATCTTCTTTTTGATATTGCAGTCGAATCTGTCTAACCTCTGCATAACTTGGGGATGTGCTAAAAAATTCCGGGCTTATTTTCTGATATTATTGATCTTCTCAGAAAAGAAGGAAGGAAACTCTTTGCATTTGCTGTCGGAGAGCATTTCACTGGCATCTGATGGGGGTTGTCAGTCTCTAAACAGTAGCAAAAAGAGTGCGAGTGTAGTTTAAGTTACTGTTTATAAGGTTTGAAAATAATATTTGTCTAGTTGTGGCTAGTTCCACATTGAAAGCACAAAGGCTGTCTTTATAAATGCTATAGTGAATTTCAAGTTTAGTCTTCCGCCACATCCGCTCAGCTTTCTGCATTGTCTTTTCATACTCTGAAATGCTGTTGATTTTCTCCAAGCTGATTCCTGTCTGCCAGTCTTCCTGCTGACTTTCAAATGAGCAATGTCATCAATAACATTAATAACGTTAAAAATAATCCAAAGCCTTTGTTGGAAAAGTTGACATGGAGTATAGAGAGTCATCTTCAAGGAGAAGGTGATGTGTCTCCAGTGAGAGTTTGTGATATTAAAGGGGTATATGATAATGTACATAACTGTACCTACTTGTTTCGCCTCTATGGCCAGCGCCTTTCTGAAACGGGTCGATTACAAAGATCAATCCCCCCCCCCCCCCCGGTAGAACAAGCGAGGTGTGCTCTGATTGGCCAGCTATCCAGTGCATGTGATTGGCCGAATACCTCAAGCACATGACGGAAATGTTACGCCCCTACCATACTGTGATGCCGTGTCCCGGCCGGAGCGACGAGACAAAAACATTAAAACCCATTATAAATGAGGCATTTGTTGCATCCAGTGGGGACATAATTACGGATTATAATGACTTATACTGTCTTTTTACGCGTTGCATCGCGCCGCATAAACATAAAACCAGTCTGCATTTGTGATCGGAAGAAATGACAAACAACAAGCGCTACTCTACACTGCTCAAAACTCGCGTTTGAATCGTCAGTGGCAAATCCTTTAAATATGAAAAACGTACTTACAGACTGTGAGTCAGAACAGCCGCATTGTAGTCTACTCTACCAGGACCAGGAAACAGTCCTCCATAAAATGTGCTGCACACATCTGAATATTTGGGTTGAACTGTTCTGGAACAGTGTTGTAAATACAACTTAACCACTGATTTCTAGTCGTGTCCTCTTTTGGAAGGCCAAACAAAGTAGTTTCGCTTTCACAACGTCAGTATCGGTCCCATGAACTTCTTTCTGCTAGCCATCAGAGGTCACCCTTTCCCTTTTCATTGACTCTCGCACTACACACTGTTGGACATCACTCCGGACTACATATCCCATCATCCACTACACTAACGACACACACACTGTTGATTACACAGCACTGATTGCACACAGCTGTAACAAATCACACATTCACTATATAACACTCACTCTGATCCCTTCCCACTGCCGAGTATTTTTTAGCGATTATCACTCCCCTAGCGATAGCTACACTACGAAGCCCGTTTAGTTTGTCTTATCCTCACCTTAGTCTTGCCTTGTCTGTGTTGTCGTTTCTTGATCTTCGCCTGTGTCTCTCGGGATTCCTCCTCTCGTCTTGCCCCATTTTTGATACTGTTTGCCCCTGCCTGGACCTTTGCTTTGCACCTAGATTATCCCTCTAGTCTCGCCCTGTTGGATTACGTTTGCTAATCGTCTGACCTATGCTAGCCCTGGGACTATTCTTGTGTCTTGCCTGCCATATACCTGTTTGCCACTGTTTTGACCCTGCCTGTGTTTCTGACCTCCTCTGATTTAATAAAGCTTGCATATGGATCCGCATGTCTCACGTCTTGTCAGCCCCGTTACAACAACGAAACACACAGCGTCTTCAACGACAGGCAGCGTGGCGATCAACAATACTACAGCGAGAATAAAGTTACCGACTCTTTCTTGCGGTTGAACATTTGGCCTGCGTTACGCAAATCTTGTGGGGGCGTGTTAGAAAAACGCAGCTCCGTTTAGCTAGGCGTGTGGTTGGACTCTTAACTTTTATAAGAAATCTCTTTGGATTTGAGAACTTTAGTATTTGCAAACTTACAGATTCTTTATGCCCAGAGCTCTGAACACTTCAAAGAGAAAGGAAAAATTTTAATCGCATCATATGACCCCTTTAAAGTACCAGAATCCCTTTGCCGTACAACTTGTGTGCTAATGTCAGACTCTCTATTGCGGACTGATGTGTGGAATTTAAAACGGACTTGATTAATTGAGTGTTTGTGCGAGAGGTTTTAAGCTGCTCTGGAAGACTGCCGCGCTTGGCTCTGGTAAACAGAAGGCTTTTTCTCAGAGTATGTGTTTGTCTTCAGAGAGGACACCGCCTGACTTACTTAACTCCACTGTGCTGTCGAGCGTTTGCATCGCTCCACGGATCCTCGCATAGCTGCACAAAGCCAAATGGTTTCAGAAATCATCAAAATGGTCAAAAGGAATTTTAAGATCCACCCAAGGTGACAAGCTATAGGTCTGAGCACACAATTATTAAAAGTGAAATTTATAAGAAATGTTTTGTAGACCGTTCATTTTGGACCGGGAACAACACAAGTTTAACAAGGTGGGGGAAAAAAACTCCTAAAAAGTGTATCAAAAAATGAAGTTATATTATAAACAATTATATCAAAAAATTTATTTATTTTAAAAATGATAAAAAAGAAGTTGTTATATGTGTGAGTATGCGATAACATTAACTAGTATTTTTGAGGGGGAAAAAACCCCTCTCCAGGTCAAAATGACTGGAACATGACATGGGATGGGTTAAACAGCAATTAATCATATCAATTTGAACTAAATTCTATCAACAAAACTAGAAAACACCACAATGCAGAGAAAATAACTAATTAACTAGCTAAATAAAAAATGAACAACAGCAGAATTTGGCTATGTATATCAGTAGAGTCCTCTACATTTTTTAGTATTCCTGATTGCACATACAAACTGAAATAGTATAACCAAACTTATTACATTACACATTTTAGGTACTGGTATCCGACCACTTTTGATTCTTTTGACTAAACTTGTTCATCACATTGATTGAATAGGCAAATCTGTACCCTATTCGACCAAAAAGGAGAAGAGAACAAAAAAAAAGAGATCCACAACATGAAGTGCATTAAACATTAGTCTTCTGGTTTCATAAGTTGATGAAATGCTAATTCGATAAGTAATTAAATTAATAAAAAAATGGGAAAGTAAAACAAAAAGAAAACATAAAGAATGAATTTAAGCGATCGGCTATATAATATCTATATATATATATTATATAATTCTGTAGTATATATATGTGTGGGTGGTGGGTGTGTGTGTGTGTTTTGGGGAACAAATATAAACTATAATAAACATTCTCTGAGAACAAGCCTTGATGTCTTATGCAGTTTTGCTTTGCAAGTACAAAAAGTACTGATTAATGATTATTTACAGTGACCAGCATTAAAAACACATGCTGGCAAGCAGCACTGCTGGTAGATTCAGTGGGGAGAGATTACACTATTCAAGGTTATTTATGAATCATTGGGAAAACAGTGAAAAGCTCTTTCCCACTCAAAACTTCCTTTATTTAAATGCCATGAAGATGCATTATTGAAATCAGCTTCAGCTCCAGCAAATTAGTCAAATCAGAGCAGTGAACTTTCTGTTTTCTTTCTATAGCGGCCAAAATTGCTTATAACAGACAATTAAGTGCATCATTCCTCCTTCCTCCCTGTCCACTCTCCAGCTCTAATCAAAACATTTAATCTTGCCCAATTTAGCGAGTCAATGCGACAGAATTGAGTTCACAGAATGCTGTGGGTAAACATGCAGCAAACAGTTCCGAATGAATTGCTGTCGTTAATTTGTGTGCAGTGTGTCAGACATGCAGATGCTTATTTCACTGGATGCACTGACCTGTAAAATAGGTCTGCCTCAATAAAAAAAAAAAATCACCATCTCAGAATGATAAACTACACTGAGACACACTCTTGACGTCAACGTCTGGAAATGTTGAAACCGTACAAGACAATAGTTGAGAGAGTATAAGACTCGTTCAAAGGCGTCATTTTAGACACCGTCAGTTAAAACACAAACAGTCCAATTATGCTTCACTAAACCTACTGTCAACATAAATAAAGTGCTTGTCACGTTGAACACACACGAGGGACGAGGAGACGCTGGAGAATACTTGTAACAGGACTTTATTGGAACCAAGGGAGACGAACACCAGAAGACCTTTAACAGCGGACAGAGAAGTAGGGACTGGGAACACCTTAAATACACACAGGAGGAGAGGATCACGAGACACACCTGGGAGCAATGACACATCATGGGGAACACCTGGGACAAATGAACTAAACTAATCAGGGGAGGAACAGGAAACTAATCAAATAAGGGCATGGGAAGGCACATGGGGAGCAGGACACACACACAACACATGGAACAGAGTCTGACAGTGCTTCACTATACAAACTATTTATAGAAGCAGGCTTATGTTTTCAATCCATCTGCTTCAAAACACAATTACATGATACACTCACCCACCTCTGAACAGAATGTTAGCTTATGTTTTTCTTTTCAAACTATTTGATGAAGCTCAATAAATGGTGTAATGGACCGTGACCAGGTGGTGTCATGCTGCTCATCATTAAATAATGGAATATCACAGCGTTTTAATACAACCTCTCATGACCCGCCTCATAAATTGTCATTGCAAAAGTGTCCTACATACGAACACAAACACATGCATGAAGATAAAAGAGTTTTTTGACTCAGCCTCATTTCATTCCAAACACATATGACTCACTTTCTTCGATGTAACATGAAAGAAGACGTTTTGGTGCAAGAAGACGTGTGTTGCCTTTTCCCTGCAATTGCAATGAATATGGACCCAAGCTTTCCAGTTCAACAAAGGATGCAAAAACACCATAAAAGTATCATAAATGTGAACTGTATAATTCTTGGTGCTATATTATAAGTCGTCTGAAGCCTAATGATAGCTTTGTGTGACAAACAAACAAAAACCCTCTTTGGCACATTCATGAGAATTCATTGAGAAGTATCCTATACCAATTAAAAAAATAATAAATACCAAACTGAATGGTTTTAATGAACAAAAACTATTTTTGTCATTTTTAATTAAATTAATACAATTTTGATGGTTTCTCATACAAAGCTATCATATATGCCTTTAAAAGACTTAAAATAAGGTGCACAAGTTGTTCAGACTTTTATGGGTTTTTTTTTTTTTACTCTTTTGTGGTGCTCTAAAGGAATAGTTCAGTTTAGGGGTGTCCCCGACTAAGAATTTCACAGTCGAATTGGAATTTTCGAATCTTGCTAATAGTTGATTGATAGTCGAATCATATGTTTTGGGGGCGGGGCAAAATACATTACCAAGAGTCAAGTCAGACATTCGACAGTCATAATTACATTAACACAGGGAAAAAGTGTAATGGACGCCTCGCAGATACAAACGGGGTAAATAATGTTTTATGTTTTGATTAAAAGATAGTTAACATTAAACGTCAGTGAAACCCTAAGAATTCACAACATTTTTTACAATAGTGCTCTCATTATAACGTTATGTAGCCTGTGTGACAGTATTATTTATGTTTTGCATTTCTGTTTTGAGCTGTGTGCTGAAGATGACCAGTAGAATGAAGCCGCAGGGTTTTAATCAATGGGATTTAAAGGGATAGTTCACCCCCAAATGCAAATTATGTCATTAATTGAACCCTCATGTCGTTTCAGACCCGTAAGGCCCTCGTTCATCTTCGGAACACAAATTAATATATTGTTGATGGAATCTGAGAGCTGTCTGTCCCTCATAGACAAACCCCGCAACGAATGTTCCCAGTCCCGAAATTGTATGGATGATGTCTCACGGATTATTTTACAGATCTCCTTGCTACGTTTCTGGACTTGGGAACTTTTCAGTTGCGTTGCTGTCTATGCAGTGTCAGACAGCTCTCAGATTTCATCAAAATATCTGAACTTTGTGTTCCGAAGATGAATGAAGGTCTTATGGGTTTAAAACGACACGAGGGTGAGTAATTAATGACAGGATTTTCATTTTTGGGTGAACTAACACTTTAACATAATTTATCTCATATAGAATACGCTTCGTTATTTATACAACATAACGTTAATATTACGACTTATATGCTATCTGCACAAAATGCCCCGAATGTACATGAACGTGTCTGCGCAGTTCTGAATTAACTCCTTTTGTGGACGCGTTCTTCACGAAACAACGTGCAGAAACACAGCAACTAAACTCTAAAAAAAGCGTTTTATTGTAATAGTGTTCTCATTATAATGTTATGACAGTCCCAGTCATAGTTATTATTATGCATTGTTGTTTGTCCTGCTCGCACTGAGCGCACAGAGATAATCACCGTAGTACTACAATGAACCGCTTTACTGCAGCACAACTCAACCAAATGCATCCTATACGAGATAAATAATATATACACGATATATTTAAACTGGCTGAAATGTTTTAAAATCACTTGTACATGTAGCGTCTGGACCAATCAAACAAATCAATTATTCATTAGATTAACAAATCGGCACAGTCCCCTCACCCAATAAACTGGATGCCAGACACCAGGCCCCCCCTGGTTACCATGGCAACCCTGACGCCAGATACATTTACGACCTAATGGCATTTTGAGAAACACCTTTCTCACTACAATTTCCATAGGAAATCCACATTGCACAGTAAAAATGGACTCTTCTCTGATTAATTAATAGGAAAACCTTTATTTGAATGAACACACATATTCTTTAGGTCATTGTGTATATTATTGCTGTCTGTTATATTATCTGTTGTATCTATTGAACAGGCCTTTATCCACACATTAAATCCTAAGCAAACTCATTTCCTTCATTTAGTCCATTGATTTTTCATCATATTTATGAGGCATGTGCGTCTTTTAGGCTTGGAAATTTTCATTATGTTTTTTATTGGAGTTTTATCGTTGCTCGTAAGGCGCTCCTCTCAACCTCCAATTATGCCTCCTGTGTTTACTGAAACTGTATTCATGGAAATGTGTGTTTGTTTGAGCAGAAACACAGGGCGGCATTATTAGAAGTGAGAACATGAGCAAACACGGCACAAACTGAATCCAGCGCACTGTGGATTGATTGCATAAAAGCAAACAGAGCTGAGAAATTAATTTTAAATACGGAGAAATCTAGTGTACCTCTGTTTCTCGCAGAGATGGATCAGAAATTAATTTTGATGTCACATTGTGTGCTTTGCTGTTTGAGAGCGCTGATGTTACCACGCTAATTTGAAACTGTAGCTGGACAAGCTATAAGATACTCATGGTGTAATTTAATTAAGTAATTAAACTGCACTCTTATATCACTCCAAACCTGTGTTACGTTTGACCGTGAAGCACAAAAGGACAGATTTTAAAGAATTATACTGGTCGAGGTTGGATATGCAGTTGTAATGAATAAGGACGGGAGCTTTATGCTTCAAAAATATTGAAAATCGCCGTACATGAGTCATAATAGTAGAATACGCCATTATGCCAGGTCCTTATATATAATTCATACCCTACCATTTACCAGTAAAAGATTCTATTTTTACAGGCGCATCTCAATAAATTAGAATGTCGTGGAAAAGTTCATTTATTTCAGTAATTCAACTCAAATTGTGAAACTTGTGTATTAAATAAATTCAATGCACACAGACTGAAGTAGTTTAAGTCTTTGGTTCTTTTAATTGTGATGATTTTGGCTCACATTTAACAAAAACCCACCAATCTCAACAAATTAAAATAATTGACTTTGCCAATCAGCTAATCAATCAAAACACAGGGGGGGGGGCCCAAAGGTTTCCTGAGCCTCAAAATGGTCTCTCAGTTTGGTTCACTAGGCTACACAATATGGGGAAGACTGTTGATCTGACAGTTGTCCAGAAGACAATCATTGACACCCTTCACAAGGAGGGTAAGCCACAAACATTCATTGCCAAAGAAGCTGGCTGTTCACAGAGTGCTGTGTCCAAGCATGTTAACAGAAAGTTTAGTGGAAGGAAAAAGTGTGGAAGAAAAAGATGCACAACCAACCGAGAGAACCGCAGCCTTATGAGGATTGTCAAGCAAAATCGATTCAAGATTTGAGTGAACTTCACAAGGAATGGACTGAGGCTGGGTTCAAGGCATCAAGAGCCATCACACACAGACGTGTCAAGGAATTTTGCTACATTTGTCGTATTCCTCTTGTTTAGCCACTCCTGAACTACAGACAACATCAGAGGCGTCTTACCTGGGCTAAGGAGAAGAAGAACTGGACTGTTGCCCAGTGGTCCAAAGTCCTCTTTTCAGATGAGAGCAAGTTTTGTATTTCATTTGGAAACCAAGGTCCTAGAGTCTGGAGGAAGGGTGGAGAAGCTCATAGCCCAAGTTGCTTGAAGTCCAGTGTTAAGTTTCCACAGTCGTGATGATTTGGGGTGCAATGTCATCTGCTTGTTGGTCCATTGTGTTTTTTGAAAACCATTGTCACTGCACCCGTTTACCAAGAAAATTCATGCTTCCTTCTGCTGACCAGCTTTGAAGATGCTGATTTCATTTTCCAGCAGGATTGGCACCTGCCCACACTGCCAAAAGCACCAAAAGTTGGTTAAATGACCATGGTGTTGGTGTGCTTGACTGGCCAGCAAACTCACCAGACCTGAACCTCATAGAGAATCTATGGGGTATTGTCAAGAGGAAAATGAGAAACAAGAGACCAAAAAATGCAGATGAGCTGAAGGCCACTGTCAAAGAAACCTGGGCTTCCATACCACCTCAGCAGTGCCACAAAATGATCACCTCCATGCCACGCTGCATTGAGGCAGTAATTAAAGCAAAAGGAGCCCCTACCAAGTATTGAGTATGTACAGTAAATGAACATACTTTCCAGAAGGCCAATAATTCACTAAAAAAAAATTTTTTTTAAATTATGAAGTATTCTAATTTGTTGAATAGTGAATTGGTGGGTTTTTGTTAAGTGTGAGTCAAAATCATCACAATTAAAGAACCAAAGACTTAAACTACTTTCAGTCTGTGGTCATTGAATTTATTTAATACACGAGTTTCACAATTTTAGTTGAATTTCTGAAATAAATGAACTTTTCCACAACAATCTAATTTACTGAGATGCACCTGTAAATGCCCTTTGTTTTTTTTTACTTTCTATTCGTCCAAAGAATCCTGAAGAAAATGTACATGATTTCCCGAGCTCAACGTTTTTCAAAGAATACAAGAATGTTTGTTGAGCAGCAATCAGTATATTAGAATGATTTCTGAAGGATCATGTAACACTGAAGACTAGATTAATGGTGCTGAAAATTCAGGTTTGATCACAGGAATAACTTACATTTTTAAAAATATTCATATAGAAAACAGTTTAAATTATTGCTGTTTTTCCTGTATTTCTGATCACATAAATGTAGTGAGCATAAGATATTTCAAAAAAAAAATTTTTAACATTTTATCATCCCTAAATTTAAGGTATGATGACCCCATAAGTCAAATTTTTAGTATCTGGGGTCCAAATTAAAAACATTCATTGTATAGACAAAAAAACACATCTTTTAAACATATTCTCCATTATATTCTTCTAAAAGAAAGAAATCCTGCGGTTTGAATTGCCATGGAGTTTACAAGGTGAGTAACTGATGACTGAATTTTTATTTTTTGGGTAAACTATTCCTTTAAAGCTCAAACTTTTTGTACCACTACACAGATGAGTTAGTATTCACTACTTTAAGATAGTAAAATGATTTGAATGGACAATTTGTGTAACATAAACTAGTAATAGGGGTTCACATACATACAGTATTGGTGTATCAGAAGCATAGTCTCCACTCACATTATACTTGTTCAAATGAAAGACTTTTGTAATTAAACCGATAAAGTTTGAACCACCGTGCTTCAAAAAAATAAAAAAATTTTATAGCCAGCGCTCATGGAGAAGCTCTGACCTTTCGGGTAGCATCTTCAATTATCAAGAACTAAATTAATTTCACCCACTTCTAGCGCCAAAAGCTTTGTACTCATGCCTGAGCATTGTCATTGTTAGCTTTAAACAGTCTTTCAGCTGTGTTTGTCCTTTCAGCCAACTGTAATAGTCCTCCTTCCACATCTAGCACTCTCCAGTGGCATTAAGACCGGATTGGCCTCCATAATGAGGGTCAGAGGTCAGCGTACAGGTTTGCAGTGGAGTGCGCTAGTTGGCGTTCGTGGCTCGCCAGGGCTTTTCCATTTTTCCAGAGCTTAGCCATGCTTCAAAACCGTTCCTCAACGAGCCGCAGGCACCTGGCACCACTTCTCACGTCGCCTCTTCAGCCTGATTACTGCGGTAGAAGAGACCCTCGACGATCGGTCTGCTCCTGCGAGCACAAAGTGCTAACTACCTGAATGCACGAATGCAGAAGCGCTTTTCCAAGTCTTCTGAAGACAACAGCTTGACAACGTGCATCAATCTCTTGCTCTGATTGTCAGGTGTAATGCCTTTTTAATTGCACGGGGAAAAGTGAAAATGGCTGCACTAGTGTTTTCTATATGTCAGCCTCTATCAGCGGTGGACAGATGCGGCGTTAGGCCGTTTATTTATTTATTTTGTTGTCGCTGACACAAAAGTGCCACGCATCGCTCATTGTCTTTCTGTGCTCAGATTGAGCACCATGCTAAAAATGGCTTGAGACAAAGCGTCTCTCCTCGCCGCACGATCTGCTAGCGCTTGCACAAAGACACAGAGACGGGCGGACTGCATAATGCGTTTGTCAGCGGGCCGATGAGTCAGCCGGAGAAGAAACGGCCCTCCGGTTTGACGTTTCACCTGACGCTGTGCTTCTCAGACTTTGAGGTTAGCTTAGCGCAAATTCAAGACAAGTCAAAGGAACACGATTGGCGAGAGTGAGCTGGAAAAAAGGACCTGTGCTTAGTGAACTATTTTTATAAAACTTGAAATAATAGTCAGTTTATGTAGTCACAATATAAAAGAAAATCTACAATAAAAAGTTTGCACATGTGTGTGATACATCAGGCTTTTATGTCTCATATAGTATGGTACTGGAGAAATACCCACAAAAATCCACAAATTGAGCTAAAATATGCAATTTGGCAAATGCTAAGTTATTTATATGGCCAAAAGAAAGATGAAATTCTGATTGTAATGTAAATCAATGAGATCTTTATACCTGTATAGCAGACACTTACATTAAATGCATATTAATATCAGTTGTCACTGTATATCTCCCATAGACTGTATAAAAACATGGACGTAGTGTCCGTGACGTAACCCGTAGACTTCTGACGAGCATTTGAAGCCTAAAGTGGGCGGAGCTGGGCGGAGCCATCTTGGCAGCGCGTCACTCCCGGATAATCGAAGATGGGCAAAGAGGCGGGAGCTGTTTGTTGAAACCACGCCCACCTAGCTCGACGTGGTGACAGCAGCGGCAATCCACCTACCATTCAAGTGGCCACGCCCTTAATTATGCAGAACTTCAAGGCTTAATATAATTTAAATGGATGATTTATAAAAAAATTCACCCCCCTCACAGTTGTCATGAAGGGCAAAATTAGCTATATAGACCAAAATCATTTTTTGAACCAGGCTGTAAACATGTTTTTTTCTGCTGTTAAGTTGGGCATTTTAACATGGGGAGTCTATGGGATTGACTCCCTTTTGCAGCCAGCCTCTAGCGGCCAGTTGATATATTACAGTTTAAGCCACTTCCGTGTTGGCTTCACGAGAGAGAGCGGGAGGTTGCCGCTCGATATCTCCCAATAATATGTCAATTATTGCAGAAAGATGATATTTAAATGCTTAGTTTTATGATCAAAGCTCTGTGGTTTTAAAACATATAATGCAATGTAATATAATGATGATTGAGAGATGATCAAATAAATGTCCCTCAAAAGCCTGATGATCATATTTGATACTCACATTTGAACATGATTTTTCTAAAAAATTATGTATGGATAATCAAGTAAACTTAAGTTGCTTCAGTCCAGTATGTGTTCATCTTGAAATATTACAAACAAAATAAAAGTTATTCTTACGGTTACTTTATAAAATCAGTGGAGATTTCACAGCAAGGTGGAGCTATAGGTGAATGTTAGTACAATTACACTAAAAGGCCTTTTGCTTGTTAAATAGTGTAAACTATAAATCAGATGACAGAAGGCATGTATTAGATTGTGTACAACAGATTTTTCAGCAAAGTTCTGATCATGTGAGCATTTATATTCCTTAGAAATTCCTATATCAATATGATACAGTACACTCAAAAAATGCTATAGTTAAATATAGCCCAGCGCTGGGTAAAGGTACAAACCCAGCTATTTGGTTTGTTTGACCCAGCGTTGGTTGTTTTGTCAAAACAACACAGCATTTTTTTAACCCAGCATTTTTTAGAGTGTAGGCTTCATAGTTGCTGTTGGTTGCCTGTATATAAACTAAATTACTTTATTAATGCTATTTTGTAAAAGCAACTAGTCAGCTGAGTCTGGTAAAACCATTGGTAAGACTTCATATTGTGCCTTTAATCATGGTAAAATCACTGTAACTCACAGCCTCTTACGGCTTATGTTTTATTTAGCATTTTAAATCTCAACTCTTTAATATCAGCACTGACTAGTCTTGTTTTATACTTTTACTAGGTACATTCAAGGAGCTTCTTCTCCCAAGGACATGGTCATCCTCGTGGACGTGTAAGCATCCTCTTGAACACACTCTCCATCTGTCTCTCTGTGTGTCTCATATGCACTGCATTAACAAACTGTCATCGGTGTTGATACATTTGTTGTTTATGACGCCATAACAGCAGTGTGGTGCTCTTCTGCCACCTGTCGGCTGAGAAGAACATTATTCCATCTTATTAACCTTGTGCCTCAACATCAAAATGCTACCGTGTTCCTGAAATATGACTTAGAGGTTATATGCAATGAAAAATGGCATTACTGTTGCCGATATCTGAGCTGCTGGTGGAGAATTTAAAACATCCTGCGACTCTGATCTTATCTGACCTCTAAAATGCATAATCTGAAAAAACGCTTTCGCATCATACATAAACAGATATGTTTACGGATGAATTTATTGAAAGGTATGCATTGCATTTTTTTGAGTTCATAGAATTGTCGTTTTAGCTATAATGAAATGCATGATCATTTTGTTGTTAAATGGCACGTTTAGTGAATCATCGAGACCTTCTTTTGAAATCTTTTATTTATCAAACCTTAAGTGTTGGGCATTTAGAGCCATTGGTAACACTGCTGCATAGTTTAACAAATAAGTGATTGCCTCAATCATACAGCCATTATGTGCATAATCGTCAAAAAATCATTAATATTCTTAAGTAAACCTCTCTAGAAAAACTGCTTAATGGAGGTTAATTGTCACTGGCTGGCAATCCTCCATAACCTTAAATAGATACCGATGTCTAATTAAAAAATACACCAATGGCAGCTGTCGCTTTGCCAAGGCAATCTCACGCCAATCAAAAGCACCATCGCGCTGAATGTTTCTGACAATCTTAGACTAATCTCATTGTGACGACTGGAAGCATGAGACAATAGTGCTGTCACCAGGGTTTTTTTTCCCAATGTGCTCGGCTTTATTTATTAAACCTTCTAACTCTGGAAGCCAAATTACACATGAACTCGTGCTCTATGATTGCTTTTTCAATAGCTTCTGTAGGCTATTAATAAATCCAATTTGCAGCATAGAATTCAAATGTACTTTGTTTTTGTAGATCGACTGTCTCCGTTCTGTCTGTGAAGATGGTGCTTTTTAACATGCCGTCTACAATTTACTTTTGATGGATGGGGATGTGGGAGACACTTAGCAACAGGTTCTGCTTGGCAACAGCAGTTATGGGCTTGAGTTGCTGTGCAGTGTTGTTTTGAGACATGACTGGTTTGTTAGATAAATGTTGTAATGTTCAGTGTGTGTGATGCATTTGTGTTTTTTTTTTAGAAGCGGTAGTGTCAGTGGACTGACCCTGAAGCTAATGAAAACCTCTGTCATCGAGATGCTGGACACACTTTCTGATGACGACTACGTAAATGTGGCTCGGGTAGGTTTTTTTTATTTATTTTTAAATAGTATCAACATTAATGGTCATAACCCCGCATATGTATATGCATTACATTTATGTCCCTTAACTTTTTTTTATCTATTTTTATATTAAATAAATTATATAAAGTAGAATTAGTCATTTTATATAAAATAAAGAAAATATTAATATTATTTAGTATTATTACTATTTAATGTTATATATATATATATATATATTACCTAATATTGTTATATACATATAGTGGTGCTTGTACTTGTAATAACCAGATTTTTATTTAGTTGAACCATATATTTGCCTCTAATAACGAGATGCTAGGTTTTAAAAGGACATTTTTCTCCTTAAACTTTCGCTTATAACAAGATAAAGTGTCATTAAAAACTATATATTTTCCTCATAACATATCACACAAAATTTACTTTTTCTTGAGATATTCCATTTAAAAACATATTATTCTTTACTTCTAATCGTATGTTTCCTACATTATTGTCGATGGATGGTGCCATCTTGACAAGAAAATTATCTAACTTGTTCGTTACAACAGTTTCTCATATAGATATATATATCTATATATCATATATAACTTGCTACGTGTACTACGTTAAGCTGAGACTTGTCATAGCACTTGCATATTATTGATCTTTTGTTGTTTTTGATTGCTTCTATTGTCATCATTTTTTAAGTCGCTTTGGATAAAAGCGTCTACTAAATGAATAAATGTAAATGTATATCTTTTAGAGAACCCCCCGACCGATATATCGTTTTGCCAATATTATTGGCCGATATGAACCTGTCGCAGATATATCGAATCGGCGAATATGCCGCTGCTATGAAATTTTTTTTACTGAACATATAACGCAGATAAACTGCTTCTAAATGGTGTAATTACTTAGTTTGTCCAGCAGAGCGTGCTCCATTGTTTGCTACTGGCGACTCAGGTCATTGTAGTGTAGATATAGCCCGTATGATCTCAAATTCACCGGAGTCCACTGCTTCAATTTATTTTATTTTGATAGCTGCCACCGACCCCCGTACCCCATCGACAAATACATATGATTCTAATTCTTATCATTTTGCATGAGATATGATGATGTATTGTTCATTTTTAACAGCATATTCCAGTGTCGTTAGAGCCATGATCGCGCCACATCACTCATCTGGTGCATTACGGCTCCACGGCCACCGGAGCTGATCGCGGCCACTCAGTCAATGCTTGTGTTTATACCAGCTGCGCCGCGTCCCACAACTCATGCTTATCACATCGGTCAATCACAATTCCTAAGTCAGCATAGTTTATCAGTACAGTCAGTAACGTAGCAGATTGAAAAGTTAGTATCTTTTTTGCAGTCCAATAGACGGCAGTGCGGTGGTGGTGGTTTGAGTCTGTTGAATGGTGATTTAACACTACTTTGTCACCTAGTTGGAGTGACTCAATGCTAAGTAAATAAACAACGTCCTCGTTTTTTACTCTCACAATGAGCTTATCATACTCATTTGCTACATTAGTAAGGCCCTATGATTTTCGCAATGTGGCAAACGCAGACGGAATCGCGGAATCCATTCATAAAAACGGAATTACTATATCGCGAATATCTGATCATTTGATTCATATTTTGATGAATAAATCAAAAGTAGGTCAGTGCACTTGAATCAAAACGCGATATGGACTATTGTCTGTGAATATTAAACTGCAAAAAACTTTTAAATACGAATACTCATGTTCTGCATGTTCATTTGATTACCAGAAAATACACAACACAGAGTTTGTGAAAAAATTATATTATTAATTATTATTATTTATTCATTTTATGTTTACATTTGGAAAAGCTGTGCTTTCTGCATAAACCTGCCCCTGTTGGATTGGCAGCTTGTTTGCCCTACACAGTTACCTTGTTTATTTTCTTAATTCAAGTTATATAGATGACAGAGACCGAGATTAATTTGTGTTTTAAAGTTATTTATAATAAGTGAACTTTACTGTTCAGTGCACTGATGTCAAACTAATTTTGGATAATAAAGTTTATTACATATGTTTGTCACATCATTATAAGCGTTTGATCACCACATTTGTGTTATTGCATAAAATGTGTTTATTTATATATATTCTGGTTATGTCAAAAGTTTGGGAATGGGAAGTGTATCCAAACTTTTGACTGGTACTGGTACTATAAAATACACATAAAGAATATCGTCCGATATATCTTTTTTTACTCCCTAATATCGGTATCGGCCCTCAAAAAACCCATATCGGTTGGGCTCTTGTATATATATATCTCGCTTGAGTGGGAATATGCTGTTATTGATAGTGATTACATTTTAGACAACACCAGCATTAATATTCAGTTGTGTGAATCCTCCAGGAATCTGAACCTGTATGAAAATGTACATGCAGAAAATGTTACATTTAATCTAAAGAGGGTTGATTTATTGTGATCACACAATAGCAGCCCACAAACGCAACCCACACAAGTATGCATGCACATATACACAGGCGCACACACATAATGAAACATTAGCGTTTTGGAAGGCCCACGCCAGTAATCCGGACTGATCCGGGGCTCTTAGTGTGTGTTTCCTAATCCCAGCTCTGAGAGCACAAAATGAGCATCATAATCTGAGCCGGAACACAGCTCATTCTACAGCCCGCTGGTCTTAGACCACATTAGAATCACTATGTGTGTTTACTGCTGTTTACCTCCAGATGCAATCAAAATTTGAAATCAAATTGGACCCTTTTGGCTTTTTTTAAAGCGCCATTTCAGACAAAAATTACAATTTAGTTTGCGTTACGCACCCTTGTTTCCTTGTGAGACACAAAAAGAGCGATTCAAACTGTGCTGGTTACTCCTTTCCATTAAATTGAAATAGCAGTAGCTTCAAAAATACACCATAGAAGTAGTCCATAAAAGATTTGTGTGCACAGACTGCAATATGTCATTTTTTGCTGATAATCTTCCCTACAGTGAGCTGCGGAATCACTGAGTCAGTGAGTTGAACTCAAGAACCGAATCAGTCCGACTCAAAAGAATGATTCGTTCATGAGTCTGGGATTGGTACATTTCTCTCATGAAGACTCAATTTGTTCTCCCTTTAATCTTTTCTCTGTCAAGGAAGAGTAAAAGAGATCTCAAAGGGAATTTTCTTTCCTATAGGCAGTTTTAGAAAACATTTCTCGTTTCATTTTTGTTTGCATTGGCATTTTCTTTCCTCCGCACCTGCGGTGTGGAACCTTGTTATCAAGACTGCCGGATGTACCTCAGATTTTCACAGCTATGCTTCCTCACACACACACACACATAAATGCTTTATGCTGAGTTCTGTGCAGTCAGTAAGTAAAGCTGTACTGGTGTGAAAGGTATTTATGGAAGCTTGTTTCCGCCATGGATACAAACCAATTTAAAAAGTTAATTGCTAATTTAAATCTCACCATTTGTGCTTTTTCTCGCAACTCTGAGTTTATATCTCACAATTCAGACCTTCACATAATTTAGAGAAAAAAGTCAGTGTTGAGATATAAAGTCAAAACTGTAAGAAAAAAGTCAGAATTCTGAGTTTATATTTAATTGTGAGTGTTTGTCTCAGAATTCTGACCTTAAAAAAATCTGTTGTTTTATTTTTTATTCAATGGTAGAAACAAGCTTTCATAGGTTTAAGCTGTGTCAAATTAAAAAAAATCTAAATTAGTAGTGCTAGTGTAAGAATTCAATGGTAGCACATAACAAACCTGTTGTATAATATATATACGCATATATTATACAACTTTGCCTCTCAAGGAAGAAGAATCATATTTTAAGGATGTTTATATATTTTTTCCTGGAAGACAAGACAGATATATTTATCTCTGTATGTTTTTAGTGGAGAAGGGGGCTATTACTTGACAGATGATAATATGGGTGAGAAAACTAGTAACCACCCAGAACACCCTAGAAACCACATAGCAACACCTTGTCAACCGCATCACGACCGGAACGTCACAGTGTTTTTTGGCATGGCTCCATATGTAAAGATGTTCTGCTTTGAGAACACTATGAAGCATCCAGAGGATTGTGTTGTGAAAGATTGTGAAAGAGATCTCACGTTCAAACGAGTTGATTCCTAGTAGTGGAACAAATTATGATTGCGAGATAATCAGGTCAGTTGTAAGCTAGACATACCATTAAGCGATTGTTTAAACCAGCAAAATGATGAGCTGTGAAGATCTATGGGAGATGAATATGCATCTTTTAATGGCACTTGCTGAAGCGAGGCTGCGGAATCCCTAGCTCTCTGTCAGTTCAATGAGAAAGCGTACGCTGTGGTGCCGTGCTTCACAACGCTGGTCCAAGCCAACATAAAAAACAAGAAGATCTTTAAAGAGGCTGTGATGAACATGCAAGCGAAGGGGACGACAGACTACAAGACCGGCTTTCAGTTTGCCTTTGACCAGCTGTTAAATGTAAGACTCACACGCTCATGTTTACCTACTGTAGTTATCTACATGAAGATACACTGGAATTTTGTATTCAAGTCCTTAAATAAAGTTAATAATAATGACTACAGACTAGCCCTAACATACAGAAGTCCTAAGAGGTCATGAATTATTTGTTCCGTTTGTTTTCTTGTGATGTTAAATTCTCTTTAATTTGAAGTGCTTGATCACCGACTGACAAGTAAGTATACATGCACTACTGTCAAAAGTTTGGGGTTGGTGCAATTTTTTTATGTTGTTAAAAGAAGTTTCTTTTGCTCACCAAGGCTGCATTTATTTGATCAAAAATATAGTAAAAACATAAATATTGGAAATATTATTACAATTTCAAATAACTGGGGTTTTTTTGAAAATATATTTTTAACTGTCATTTATTTCTTGTGCTAAATTATAGAAATTGTGATACATTTTTTAGGATTCTTTGATGGATAGAAAGTTCAAAAGAACATAATTTTTTTGAAATAGAAATCTTTTGTAATATTATAAATGTCTTTACTGCCACTTTTGATCACTTAATGCATCCTTGCTGAATACAATTGCGCATGTCTTCCAAACATTTTGTGAAATTAATGAACTCCAAAATAGATAGGACTGAAATAAAATTGAAACAAAATAGTTTAGTCTCAATCTCGAGAAAGCAACTCTTTTTTTTTTTACAGTCTTATGGCTTGCATACTAACTCAAATGATAACTAAAACTATAGATATATATTTTTAGAATATAAAAAACATGATTTACTAAAGCTATGAATCATTTTACCTTTGAGAAGATCCCTGGATGTTCCCAAAGAGAGTTTTTATTTATTTTTTTTGCTAGATTTAGCTGGATTTGGCTTAGTTAAATTTGTTAATGCCAAAACATCCTCTTACCAACTCGGCGGAAAATTGTATTGCTCAGATGTTGCTTTTTCAAAGCTTTCAGAGATTTAACAGAGTTCTCAGTTATATTTAATTTAAGTGTCAGCTTTTTCTCATATTTCTGAGCAATAAAATCAGACAAATGAGTCGATAGTGGACATTCAGTAAGCCTTAAAGGCCCTGTTTACACTTGGTCTTAAGATGCATTTTGGTCAATTGGATCACAAGTGGACAATGGAGACACATGCCCGTTTACACCTGACATTTTAATCTGTCTCTTCTGTCCACTTTCGACCACTTCTGACCAGATTACCCACCGTGGTGCCGATTACGTCAAGAGAAGGATAAATGGGTGGATCCCTCTGTCGCCGTCAAAACATGAGTGGGAGGGCTAAAGTTATCGCGCACTAATATTACATCTGCTTGTACTTACTGCTACTTACAACGTCTCTTGTCCCAAAATGCAAGATGATTTTAAATATAATGAGGTGCTTAACTGGGTCAGAGTGGGGCGCTAGCAGAAGAGCCTTATAGAGATGTATATGTTGCTTTAATAAGACCAGTAGATAGATATAATATGAGATAGAATATGGAAGTATAGTGTATAGATCAGCATTGAAAACATCATTAAAGATACTAGAAGTTATACAAAATTAGTGCTGTCAAACGATTAATCACGATTATTGCTCCAAAATAAAAAAAATTTGTTTACCTATTATATGTCTTGACTGTGTATATTTTATAGGTATTCAAAAATATACACACACACATACAGTATAATTGTGAAATAGTTACACATATCATATAATATTTTATATTCTTATATCATTATATTATTCTCAAATTTAATATAGTAAACACACTATTTTTCTTAATATATACTGCATGTGTTTTGTATTTATATATACTACTACAAATATATACAGTGTGCACATATATTATGTACACAAAACTTTTATTTTGGATGTGATTAATCGCGATTAATCGTTTGACAGCACTATACAAAAAAAATCAAGCACTGAGAATTTGTTGTGGGGCCATAAGGACCTCTCCAGCTTGTGCGATTCAAGTGGAGATGGGTGAGTTACCTCTAAAATTAAGATTTAAACAGTTGATGATTGAAGTATTAAAGAAAGAACTTCTGATCATCTAACAGTGTTTACAGTTGAGATGTTAGCTATCTTAATGGGATTACAGTGGGTAGAACAAAATAAAATTATCAAGGTTGTAATATGTTCAGATAGCTTATCAACATTGATGTCTCTACAGTCTTTATAATCTTATAACAGACCTGATATTGTTTATGAAATATATGAAACTTTATTCAGACTTCAGCATATAAAAACAGAAATCAGACTTATGTGGATTCCAGCTCATAGGGGGATTGAGGGGAATGAAGCCGCAGACGCATTGGCTAAGCAAGCTTTGAAACATGATAGAATTATGGAAGTAGCTTTTAGTAAAGCTGAAAGTAAAGCAAAAATAAGGAATAATATTATGAAGGCCTGGCAGAAACAATGGGATGAGGGGAAGAAAGGACATAATTTATACAATATTACGCAAGAAGTAGGGAGAATGAAATCAACAGGAAGATATACAAGAGAACATATCATTATTTTGAGGTTGAGATTGGGGCATACTGGATTGAATAAAACAATGCAGTTATTGAAAAAGCATCCATCAGGTATGTGTGATTGTGGAATGGAAGAAGAATCAGCGGAACGTGATTAGTCAAGGTGTCAAATACGAAACTCAAAGGATAAAATTAAAAGATGAATTAAAGAAGTATGGGGTGAACATATTAAATCTTAAAAATCTATTTGAAGTTGAAGATCAGATACATGAAGCTTTGTTAAATTTTTTGAAAGAAACCGGTTTAATGAAAATAATTTTACCTGCTAGGGTTTTTTTTTTGTCCTCTTAAGAATTATACATTTCTGGTCCACACTCCAGCACAGTAGGTGGCGGATATGCACCTTAAATGTTAGTTGCCACCCGCCATTAAAAAAGACGAAGAAGAAGTAAGCGGTCTTTTGTGGCTGCTCGAACGCATTCGACCACATGCGTTTTCAACTATCTCTGGAAGTGGTCAAAAGTGGACGAGCTCAGAACGTTTTAGACCCCGTTTACATCTGTATTTAGCATTGTCCACTTGTGATCCGATCGACCAAAACGCATCTTAATACCAAGTGTAAACAGGGCCAAAATTATAAATACAGAAGAAATATAGCCATGCAGAAGTGTGTTGATGGTGTGTACAATGTTGTGAGATATGTTATTGGCCACATGTGTGGCTTCATCACATGCATTTTAGTTTTGGCCGACTGCTGCTCGAACAGATTGTGATGGTGTGATTGATGAGATACAGACGAATCTGTATTCTCTTCCGACCGAAGACACTCGTTCTTTCTGACTTCCTCTTTCACTGTCGCTCTCAGATCTGCAAGCGCCAAGGCATTTTCATTTCTGCCCGCTGACTCCTGATGAAGGCTGAGAAGAGAGCGCTGTAAATTTGTAATTGTGGCAGTATTATTTATCTTTATTAGAATCTTGTCAGAGTGATGTGGCGTAGGCCGAATGTCAATGACAGCTGTGATTGGGCAGGGTAGGGAGAGGGGACTTTTGGCTAACTCATCAGAGATAGGACAGTCGGCGGCAGCTGGCACAAAAGCAGACGTATGATTAGAGAAACAGACGTGCCCGCACACACACACGCACGCTTAAGTGCTCGGACACATGTGCAGTGCTCTGCCAAATGGGACACTGTTATAGCCAAGGTCATTTGTGTAGTGAATTGATTCAAGCAGGCCTAAAACGAATTCTGTGCAAACACTTCATACGCAGATTGACCACAAACACACTGTGGCTAAATTTGGTTGTCAGTTCACCTTTTAGTGCTTAAAGGTGCGGTATGTAATATTGACAGCTAGCAGTTAAAACGAGTACATACTGTGGTCCAAATTCAAAATATTGGAAAGAGTTGTTTCTCTCGCCTTCACCTCTTCAGTCTCAACACTCATGCGGGTTGCCAGATTGAGGACACACAACATGAATAAGCACAAGTGACAATAGGAGTCGACAAGCTTTAGACTGTAAACTGATGAGTTGATTTATCCACAATTGAATATGCCTCTGATCAGTCATAGAGCTTTTTAGACGGATGCCGGAGCTTTTTAGGGTAGAATCGGTGATCTCTGATCCAGTCCGTTTTTTGGCTTCCACGAATGCAATGTGCTGTGTTTTCCTCCAACTGGCCACCTGGGGTGTCAAAACCCTATTGGGTAAATTGGCAGTAGGCGGAGTCACACAGTTCAAAACAAAAACAGACATTCTGACAAGGAACGCACATTTCAAAGTAACTGGCTGTAGAAACAAATGTGAACTTGGCATGTTTCCTAAATATCTGCAAATGTATTGTGGTATTTTTATGATTTAGTAGAGTCAAAACCATACATGTGTCGTTCGCCACTTGATAACACTGAACTCCGAACTCCACAAGAACTGTTCTGTCTTAAACGGAGTAATGAGGCCACGCAACCAGCTGGGTTGTTATCGCAGTGCTAATAAAGACTAAAAAAGCATAACTAACCAGCACGAGAGTAAACCAAAAATCCTATCCAAACGAATTGTCTACCAGTAATAACAATCGCATTTACAGATATTCTACGCAGTGTTTACGGAACCGAACTAAATAGCTAGTTTTTAATTATGTATTTAAATATTTATCAGAGTTTTTTTTTCTGTATGTGCGGTGCAAGAAATCACAGGGGTAAGTTTTGACTCATTAGTGTTGCCAGATCTTGCTAGAAAAAAAATGCAAATAAGAACAAGCCCATAATAAACTAAAATCCAAATGCATTATCTTGGAAATTAGTCACATGCCAAAATATAGCGAACTGCACCTGCCTATTAATCAATAAACTGGATCGCTTTATGAGACAAGCCCAAAGACACATAATAAGCAATTTAGAGGATTCACTCCTGTATTTAAATGTGATTGTCACTTTACAGTGTGTATGTGGCCATTATTATTATTAAATGACATGTTGCAAGGATAGTGTAAAGCACAAGGGTTTTCACAAACAAAAGCATCTGTTTATAAAGGCAGATCCAGTGAGTTTCAAACTGACCTGGCTCATTTGACACCCTCCTAACAAATCTTATGCATTCCTGTTTCTGTTTCTCACAGGAGACCAGCGCTCCGAGAGCAAACTGCAATAAGATGATAATGATGTTCACAGACGGAGGCGAGGATCGCGCTCAGGACATCTTTGAGAAGTACAACTGGCCAAACAAAACAGTGAGTCGAGGCGATTGAATTCAAAACATGCCGGTGTTTCCATCTGTGTGGTAATGACCTCCAGTGACAAGCAGATTTTCTGTCCTCCCTAAAACTGAAAATAGCACATGACAACAAAATCACAGTCAATCAGAATATTTTGACGTTTGTAGCTGTGTGGAGCATGATTTCAGACCAAAGAGATAACATCATAAATCTGATGTCATTCCCATATAAAACTTACATTCTAGCACAAAAAAACATGTTTGAAATGATAAAACAATACATATGCTGTTAAATGAGGGTCCAAATGCTTTAAGGGACTCCTCTGTATTTTTAGACCCTTCTGCTACACAGATCTAATAAACCATCTTCTCTCCACAGGTGAGAGTTTTCACGTTCTCAGTGGGGCAGCACAACTATGACGTCACTCCTCTGCAGTGGATCGCCTGTGCCAACAAGGGTAAGAGAGTGAGAATGTAGATTTGGTTCAAAAATCTGAACTTTTCAGCTGTTCAACTACTTCTGTACATCTCTGTTAGGCACAATTTGAAGTATCATGGCAGGAACACAATGCAACAGCCTAGAGACTGCATATCAGTGTTCTAAAAATGTAAAGAACACCTCTGCAAACACATTTCAAAAAACTCAGCCCAACTTAGCAATGTGTTTAAAATGTTAAGTAGACTTTGGCAAACACATAGTAACACACTAGCAACCATCCACAATACTCTAGCTATAGTGGCTAATCTTTCAAACTTCCTTTAGCCCCTTGAGGTTAGCTGGGGGGAGTCTCCCGATACATATGTCCATCAAGCACGCACTGAGATGCGGTTGTAACAACAAAAAATCATGGTTTATTAATCGCAATCTTTGGTTTACTTTCCAAAATATACAAACTTCCAAGAACGTGAAAATGCAGTACCATGTGATTGAAGAAACTCTTGCTCTTGCTTTTCTTCAGTAGAACAGTGAAGAGGATTTTTAGCTGAAACAGTGGTCCATTTTTGAGAATAAAAAAAGCATAGCAAGAAACACAAAATGAATACCCGTGGCTCCAGACGATATAAAGTATTGGCGGTCTTTAATGACAGTGAAAGAGATTGGGTCTGTGCAAGAAAATGATCATGTATTTAAACATTACAATGGTCAGGAGTGATGCGGTTACAAAAGATCAGTCTTTGAACTATTCTTTTTTTTGTAAAACTAGTGAACAGTGCACCAAATGGACTGAACTGTCGAAAACAAGCTGAAGCAGCAAGATCACACGGTTACTCATCAAAACTCTGAAGACTGAAGACCATGATATGTGCGAAATTAACATTTTTATGGTTTCTCATGGTGAACTGATGAAGACTGTTTATTCACTTGAACATGAAAAACATCCACTTTCAACATAAGGTCTTTAATAATTACGCTACATTTGTCGGGCGTGATTAGTACAACAAACTAACTGAATTGAACCAGGTCATTGAAACAAACTGTCTAAAATGAAACGGTGTAGAAACTGAGGTTCTGGATTATAGGTAATAATGTTGTAAATAATGTTTCTTGCACAGACTGATCTTTTCGCTTCATAAGACCTCAATATATAGTCAGGAGCCACGGGTATTAATTTTGTGTTCCTTGATATGCTTTATTCGCACAGCAAGGACTTGCATTTTATGAATCACCAATAACCAAGGTTTCAGCTAAAAATCTTTTTACTTTAAAATTAACAGCAAATTTACTTTTTGGGGTGAACTATCTTCTTTGAAGCCAAAATTTTCTTATCTTCGTTCCATCTTTCCTAAACGCCACTTTTCTCATTTTTGGTCAACAGAGCAAGTAATCGTTGAATACTATAGACCTAACAAGTTTTAATTCCATGGTCCTGTTATGCGCGAACACATTCCTTCTCCCGATTCTCAAGCCTGCTGATTAGTTTAAGTACGAAACGGTGGCAGAACACTTCAGAGACCCCCGCCGCCCTCCCTTCCTTCTAATTAATTAGCCGAAGAGGAACTGCCGTCGCAGCGATAACCACGTCTGCAACTTCTCGGCGTCTCCAGCCAAAAGCACTTCCACTTAAGGATTAGCCCTCTGTGCGGCCGTGTTCTCCGCTGTAATGACTGGCAGTGAGGGGACGGAGTCTGGCACATCAAGCAAGACGCTTTTCTCAGCGGACTCCATCTCCACTGCAGGCTTTCATTTCGCTCACCAATATCACAAAGCAGCAGAGGAACGCCCCTGACACCCTCACAAAGTCCACATCCACTTCCGCGGCTCTCCCTGTGCTGTAGAATGTGTGTTCGACAGCGTATCTGACTGAAAGCATTCGCAGCCGCCGCTAGGTTAGTTCAAAAAGCAACAGTAGCGTGCATACACCACGTTTCCTCTGAGCATACGCAGAGCACTCTTTGGCAGGCTTGTTAAGATGCAGATTGCATCGGATTGTCTGCGTCTTATTGTTTTGTTGTACATGTCGCCCGTGCGGCGGAGACAAATGGATTCAGCATTATGTAATCATGACCAAGTCAAGGGATCAACAATGAGAGACATGTTTGTTTGACACGGCTTAGCGTGTGTTGTCACTCCACCGGCTGTCTCTCAGCGAGCTCGTTCACACTCCGCTGACACAAACAGAGTCTCGTATGGCCGCCGCTGAATCAGAGCCAATTCCTGGTCTCTTTGATTCCCGGTGACTCGCATTGATTTGATTAGATTCTTTCTAGCGTGCTGATTGGTTTGACCCTCAGACATCTATAAAACACTTCTTTTTTTTTTCTTTTTTTTTTATGCTCTAATTCTCTTGACTTTGATATGCTTTTAAAGACTTTTAAATTATTTCTGATTCATTAACTGAACTAGATTTGACTTCCTTATCTGCAGTCGTTTTAGGGGCCATCGCCTTCTTGAAGAGATGTTACGGGTTCAACACCCATTAAGCTTTATCTAATCTAACATTTGGGACATGATGGCAGTTACCACAGAAAATCATTTTGATTCATCCCTTTGTTTTAGGGGCCAGTTTGAGTATAAACCTATTAAAACAATAAAAAAGTATATTTTGTTTGAAAAGTGAGAGGAAGGGAAAAAAAACATTTTAAAAAGGAAAAAAAATCTATTTATTGAATGTGTTGTAAATAATTGCTAAATGTACACTGTATTTATGAATGAATATTTAGTCAAAGAAAAATTTATATCTATTAATATATTTTCAGTTTTGACCACTTTTCTACAAAATTTTTCATATGCTTAAATAGTACTATTAGTACTATAGTACTATATTACTGTTTGCACATAGTATTTTTTTAAATTATAAAAAATGTTATGTTTCACGTAATTGGGATATTGTGTGTGGGGGGGGGGGGGGGAACTCATTAAAAGTATTTGTAATAAAAAAAAAATAAAATTATGATTTATTTGTACCTCGGCAGTTTGGGGACCTTAATTGACCATTAAAACCACACAGTATTACAAAAAATTATATTTTGTTTGAAACAGTTCGATTAGAGACAATGAAAAAAAAAAAAATGTTTTATTAAATTCATTTTTATTACATTTGAATACATTTATTTTAAATGTATTAAATGACTATTTATTAAATATTTGTTAATGTGTACAAAGTATTTATTTATCAATGAATAGTTATTAAGGACTATTGTTAAAGAGAGGAAAAAAAAAAATGAATATATTTTGTTTTGACCAAAAATCTACCACTAGTTCTTTTGTTTTTACACTGAACAAAATTATAAACGTAACACTTTTGTTTTTACCCCCATTTTTTGAACTCAAAGATCTAAGACTTTTTCAAAAGTCAAGACAAAAGGCCTATTTCTGTCAAAATATTGTTCACAAATCTGTCTAAAACTGTGTTAGTGAGCACTTCTCCTTTGACGAGATAATCAGCCACCTCACAGGTGTGGCATATCAAGATGCTGATTAGATAGCATGATTTTTGCACAGGTGTGCCTTAGGCTGGCCAACAATAAAAGGCCACTCTAAAATGTGCAGTTTTTATCACACAGCACAATGCCACAGAAGTCGCAAGTTTTGAGGGAGCGTGCAAATTGGCATGCTGACTGCAGGACGGTATGGAAGGGGATTTTGGTGCAAAAACAACTGATGCAGTGAAGGGAATTGTAGTGTAGAGATTACGCCCCAAACAGTGTGCTATCAGTAAATCTGAAGTCATTTCAGACACTAAAGTGCCAAACTTGTAGATATTTTTTTCTATCCCACAAACACAACACAACAGTTACAACTTCTTGAATCCTTCACTGCAGGTGCACAAACCCTAGTCTACGAATCACAAATCAAGAAACACGTACGCTCACAAGTTTTGCTACTATCGCTGCAGTGAATATGGTGCAAAACACATTCACACACATGCATCAAAAATGTGAAGTCACAGACGAACTTTGTACATCCGCAAATCAGTTTGTGAATTATTGCAATGAGATTTGCACGCTTGTAGAATGTTTTCTTACATATTTTTTCTTGGTAGAGCCCTTTTCTAGCACAAACACAAGTGCATAACTACAACGGCGTGAATCTGCTGCTACGTGTCTCAAACACTGTTTTTCGCTTGCACATGATAAGTTTCACGCTCTCTCCTTTATGCACCGCCTATCTGTGTGATAAATGGTGCAAAAGAGATTTGTGCATCTGTAGAGGCAACGGAGCGCACTGTTCAGAGAGCAGAGAATTCCAGCCAATCAGAAGAGCTCATTTGGGCACCTGAAACACACCCCCTAGTTTTAGCCACAACCCCGAAAAAATCGCGAGCTGCGAGCATCTTGACAGCGACAAGTATTCACAGAAAAGTTACGTGGCTCCTTTTTCTTTCTACCCATATTGGTTCTCCACTAGCTTAACATAAGCTATGTTGGTAAACAGGTGTTTCTTAGTTAGGTTCGCAAATCGTTATTTCCGAAAGGCCCCAAGCTAAGGTACGCCACTACCTGCATGTAAGTGTGCTATTCCATGTCTCGTATAAATTCACTGTCTAATATACGATTATTCTTGTATTCTGTTACTGCTTACTTATTAGAAAACTAACGGTCACCTACCAGTCCTTTACAGTCGACCCCTCATAGGGTTCACCTCTCTATAGCGGATCTTGAGCAATCACCACCACAAGGTTCTCAAAGGACTGAATACACACCCTGAGCGCCCTAACGTATGTAATCCTACCCAACACTGAGATCCTTACCAATTATCGGCAACCCCCCATTACCTACTATAGATTGCTGCTGAATCCTTTAGTGTACTATGGAGGCTATCCCACGAAAAATTACTATTCAAAAAAGAAAAAAAAACTGGTCCCCCTTGGTTTTAATCTGCGTGAAGCTGCCCAATGATCTCGTCCATTCAGCTTCTATAAGGTAGCATACGAATACAAGGAATAAATCGTTACAGACTGTGTAATTTAATACGAGACGATTGAATAGCAAATTTAACAGTGCAGGTAGGCTACCGTTATCTTACTTTTCGTGAAATAAGATTTGCTAACCTAATTAAGAAACACTGTTTACCAACGTAGCTGTATTTTAGCTATAAACAAATGATTTCAGAAAGGAAAAATTGCCACGTACCTTTTTTGATACTTGTCGTTGTCAAGATGCTCGCAGCTCGCGATTTTTTCGGGGTTGTGGCTAAAACTAGGGGGTGTGTTTCAGGCGCCCAAATGAGCTCTTCTGGTTGGCTGAAATTCTCTGCTCTCTGAACTGTGCGCGCCGTTGCCTCTACAGATGCACAGATCACTTTTGCACCATTTATCACACAGTTAGGCGGTGCATAAGGGAGAGAGCGTGAATCTTGTCATTTGCAAGCGAAAAACAGTTTTTGAGACTCGTAGCAGCAGATTCACGCCGATGTAGTTATGCACTTGTGTTTGTGCTAAAAAAAGCATCCAAGAAAAAAAAAAATATATATGTAAGAAAACATTCTACAAGAGTGCAAATCTCATTGCAAGAATTCACAAACTGATTTGCGGATGTACAAAATTCGTCTGCGACTTCACATTTTTGATGCAGGTGTGCGAATGTGTTTTTCACCATATTCACTGCAGCAATAGTAGAAAAACTTGTGAGCGTACGAGTTTCTTGACTTGTGATTCGTAGACTAGGATTTGTGCACATGCAGTGAAGGATTCAAGAACGTGTAACTGTTGTGTTGTGTTTGTGGGAGAGAAAAAAATATCTACAAGTTTGCAACTTTTATCTGTGACTTCAGATTTACTGATACACAAGTGTGGCTATTCTCTACAACTACAAATTCCACTGTCACGGTCACTCAGTTGTTTTGCACCAAAATACCTCATAGAATGTCCACCAGAGCTGTTGCCTGTGAATTGAATGTTCATTTTTCTACCATAAGCCATCTCTAAAGGTGTTTCAGAGAATTTGGCAGTGCATCCAACAGGCCTCACAACCGCAGACCACGTGTAACCACACCAGCCCAGGACCTCCACATCCAGAATCTTCACCTCCAAAGATCATCTGAGACCAGCCACCTGGACAGCTGCAACAATCGGTTTGCATAAACAAATAATTTCTGCACAAACTGTCAGAAAACATCTCAGGAAAGCTCATCTGCATGCTCGCCGTCCTCATCAGGGTCTCGACCTCCGAATGCAGTTGTCGTCCTCGAACGGACCTAAGTGGGCAAATGCTCACACTTTCGTTGGTGTCTGGCACTTTGGAGAGGTGGTCCTCTATCACGGAGGAATCAGGTTTTTCAAACTGTACAGCGGGCAGATGGAAGAAGCGTGTATTGGCGTTCCCTGTTGTGGGGAGCAGTTTGCTGAGTAACGTTGTGGATCTAGAGGGGGCCCATCGGTGGCGGGTGGGGTTATGGTATGGGGCAGGCGTTGTTATGGACCAACGAACACGGAAGCATGTATTGATGCATTTTTGATGCACAGAGAGTACCGTGCGAGATCTGAGGCCCATTGTTGTGCCATTCATCCATGGACCCACCACCATGTTGAGACATGTTTGGGCTGCTTCTGGATCCGGCTGCTATAGACAAACGTGTCAGTTCCTGCCAATTCCAGCAATTAGCACAGCATTGAAGAGGAGTGGACAAACATTCCACAGGCCACAATCAACAACATGATCAACTCTATGCGAAGGAGATGTATTGCACCGCGTGAGGCAAATTGTGGTCACACCAAATACTGACTGGTTTTCGGACCCCCCAAAACAGTAAAACTGCACATTTTAGAGTGGCCTTTTATTGTGGCCAGCCTAAGGCACACCTGTGCAATAATAATGCTGTCTAATCAGCATCTTGATATGGCACACCTGTGAGGTGGATGGATTATCTCCGCAAAGGAGAAGTGCTCATTAACACAGATTTAGACAGATTTAAACAATATTTGAGAGAAATAGGCCTTATGTGTACATAGAAAAAGTCTTAGATCTTTGTGTTCAGCTCATGAAAAATGGGGGCAAAAAAAGTGTTGCATTTATAATTTTGTTCCATATATATTATATATATATATATATTTTTTTTTTTTTTTTTATTAAACAATTCTGTTAACTAATTATTATATTGTGATTTAAAAAACTATTATTATTTATCAAATATTTAAAAATCGGAAAAGAGAGCAGAGAGAAAATAATGTGTTTTGAACCTTAAACCACATAAACACAATTCATTACACAAAATACAGAAAATAATGTTATTTTTGATCTTCATAGCCCTTTAAACCCTCAAAGTGCGTGGCGTTTACTTTCATTATAAGTGATTACTAGTTTAAAAGAGTGATCAGAATGACTCAGTTATTTTCTTTGGTACCCTGACATTATGCCTCAAATGTTGATAGAGCTTATCATATATTGAACCAATGACATTTCTTTAGTATAGATACCAGATAGCAAGAAAACCACAGACGTATCTTGCTAGCTGCTCACAGCCTATGGTGATGTGAACTCTACACCCGACCTCTGTGTTAATGATGGTTTCGACTCAAATGAGCCACAAAATGTTGGTCCTGAAGTTATCGAGACTGAAATTGTTCAGTGACCTTTACAACAATAACAGCAGACTGAGCGAAGGCTGAACTGATTTCATGTTCATGTGAATGTTTTCAGCCTCGTTTGTGTTTTCAGCATCTCCTTAGACGCCCCCCTGGCCGTTTAACTCTGATCTTCCCCCTCTTGCGTCGATCCCCGAAGCCCTCTGTCGTGTCCCCCCCCCCCTGGTTCCAGATTGCTCGCTTTGCTGCTGGGGTGTAACTGTCGTTCACGTCCTGCGGTTATCTCCCTTATTTTAACACCAGACCCTTTGGTATGTCATACCCCCCCTTACCCATGTTTACCTAGTTATATTCTGTATGGCCTCAGTCCCCGATCGTTAGTTTTTACTGCATCACAACCCCTTCACACGTATACCAACACGTCCCTACTCATATCTAGTCTACCCTTAGATGTCCCTATGTAAGTATTAAGTTTTTACGGTTGTGGTTGTATTTTTTTGAGTGGACACGGTCTCCGTTTTTGCTGTGGTCTGACTCTGCGTTTTGCTCTCACCAATTCTCGTGCCGTGTGCTCTTTGGTCCGCTCCATTTGTGTTTCGACGTGTTGAGAGCATCTGTTGTCTTTGTTGGGGGTCCTCACTCTTCCTATCAGCGGGATATGCTTATGTAATGTTTCCGTGCGAAACAGCCGCCCCCAATCGAGCGCAACTAGACATGCTCTGGCCTGATACTCATTTGACCATATACTCGATCTAGTAATGTGCTGCTGCAATCTTATGATGTTGCTCAAACCTATTAACACGCCCTAAACTCCTCTCCCTGTTCTGTATTAAGTCGTCGCCCCACAACTCCAATCGCCATCGTTAACCACCACCACCTTCTACTGAATACTAACTCCTTGTTTTCCTATCACTGCCTGACATACTCCATGAATTTAAACGAGCAAGTCCAGCCCTTGGCCCACCTCTACACCCTTTCATTGCCACCGTGACTTTGCCCCCCCCTGTAGCACTGCTTTAGATTTGTCAAAACAAGGTAGTTAAATATAATTTTGCAGGTTTGTCTGTTCTGAACTGCATTTACGTTTGTAGCGCACAGACCCCTAAAGCTGTTGCCTAGTTAGTCAGCTTGCTATATTTTGGTGCAGAGCAAATATGTCAACATTAACCAGCCCTGTTATTGGTTTATGTTGATTTCTGAACAGGTTACTACTTTGAGATCCCTTCCATCGGAGCCATAAGAATCAACACACAGGTTAGTCATTTCTACTGCTTCTTATTTTATATATATACACATACAATACATGTTAAATGTTTGGGGTCAGTAATATGTTTTTAAGAAATTAGTTTGTTTAGTCAGCAAGGATGCATTAAAAGTGACAATAAAGGCATTCTGTAATGTTTAAAAAGAGTTCTTATTTCCAATCATTTGTTCTTCTTGAACTTCCTAGTATCACAAGAATCCTGAATAAAATAGATTCACATTTTCCACCAAAATATTAAGTCGCAACAGTTTTTAACAGTAAAATAAAAATAAATATTTGTTGAGCAGCAAATGAGCAATGAATGTTTGAAGGCTCATGTGCCACCTGAAGGCTGGAGTACCCTCTTAACAAATGCCATAGAATAACTTTTTGTTTAAATGGTTCCATAAAGAACCTTCAAATTCTGAAGAACCTTTCTGTTTCACAAACGGTTCTTTGTGGCGAAAGAAGGTTCTTCAGATTATAAAAAGGTAAGAAAGAGATGGTTCTTTAAAGAACCTTTGACTGAATGCTTTTTTGTGGAACCAAAAATGGTTCTTCTAGGGCATCGCTTGAAGAACCTTTTGAAGAACCTTAATTTTTAAGAGTGTAAATGATGCTGACATGCAGCTTGGTCACAGAATAATAAATTACGTTTTACATAATCAATAGTAAACAGTTATTAATGGTGATAATATTTCACTAGTACGGTTTTACCATATTTTTAATCAAACGCAGCCTTTGTGAGCATTAGAGACTTCTTTCAAAAATGTAAAAAATCTGTATAGTATATATAGTTTTGGGGTTAGTATGATTTTTAATGTTTTTTAAGGCACATATACATATATTATCTATATTTATACAGGTTATTTGAACTAATTTAAGAGGTGTTTTTACGTAAAACCCTTTCAATGGTGGTAAAATCACTGTAGTGCATTGCCTCGAGTGGCTCATTTCTTTATAAAAACAGCAACAACAGCCATGTGAAAGACAATGCTGATGCATTAAAATGAATCACAATAAACAGTTTATCTTCAGCTGATACGCATTCACAGGTATGCTCATATAAGCTTCAAAAGTGGCAGATTTTCCGTTTTAATAAAGCCTCTATACATAAATCCAGTTCACGCTAAGTTCATTCAGCTTTCTGAGCTTTGAAGCTCTGTGATGTTATCACGATTTAGAGATATATATGTCACGCTAGAAAGCATAGAGAGAACTGTAAAGATGAACGGATAAAATGATACAGACTTCTATATTTAGCATCAATAAGATTCAAATGGGACTGTGATTTCTCTAATCCACTTCCGTACAGTTTTCATGATCCTCCAGCAATCTTTCCCGAGGCCCACGAAACCCGCCGCAATAGCATCGCTCTTCCCTGAAAGCAGTCGGTCCAAATTTCCCCAGGTCTTCTGTGTGATTCTTCAGCACTCTTCACAGACGTCTCGGCCTTTCTTCTTTATCTCCTCTCTATCACCTTTTACTATCTGTTCCCCTCTTTTCCAATCCAGCTTAGCTTTATTCATTCGTGTCTGCTCCTCCCTCTTTCTCCCCCGGCGTGCATCGAACCTCCCGCAGGCGAGCTGATCAGGCTCTTGAATAGACCATCAGCTGTTCCATTAGGCTGAGTGTAATTTTATTCAGAGAACTGCCACTTATTCTAATAGCCTGCGTGAGACAGGTGTGGGCGTGTAACTGTATATATCGACAGCAGCGGCCGCCACACCTGTGCACCTCCTCACCACCTCCTTTCCTGTCACATACTGTTACCTCCAAGAGCCGTGGACAAAAATAACCGCCAACTGCACTTCCACAGCAATCGCTCGCAGATGCTGGTGGATTTCTGACAGGAAAAACCATCCAACCTGCAAAAAAGTTCTTCTAATGAATGTATGAAAGTTGCTTGAAGAAAATTTCCAAAAGACAAGTCTAATTACTAATATAGTTTGTTTCACTGAACACATGGTTGTAAAGCAGCTCAACAGATAATCGTGATGTAGAGGTTTATAATATCTTGATATCTTCATGCTTTATGTAGCAGATTATATCTGGAGCGATAATATAGTTTACATTGTGCAATGCTACAAGCAGTTTAGCCATTGAGGCAATTATTATTTTGTGTAAATTAGGGTTAACTAAAACTATAAAAAAAGATTGTTACTTGAAATAAAATAAAATGTATAAAAAACTTCATCTTATTTCAGGTGTAGTAAGGCAAACATTTCTCATTTCATTCGTTTAACTAATGTGCTAAAAAAGCTAAAAATGTAATAAACATTCATAAAACTGCCTAGACATAAAAAAAAATTATAACAATGACCAAAAAAAATAAAGTACTGAAACTACATTTAAATGAAAATGAAGATAAAACAAAATAAATTCAAAATTTTAATAAAAAACTAGTACATAATTAATTAAAAAAATATTAAAAAAATGATAATATAGAATTTATCTTAAAAAACAGCATGATTGCTTTTTTTTTTTTAAAGATATGTATGATGCCATAATGTGAACAGTAGTGTATATAGGATTATTTTGTCATATAATACATTTATGCTTAATATGAATTACTCGCATGCTGTCTGCATAAATCCTCAGGCTGTTAGTGTGATTAGAAAGCCATTGAGTTGATTGTGAAAGTGTTCAACTGGAGAAAGCTGCTGCCTTTACCTTTAATCTCTACCTGTATAACATTAAAGTGTCACATTGCTAAGTATAATGAGATCAGTATGAATATGAATGCAGCTCCTTTATAATTGAGCTGCTGCATTGAGTTCATGAAGGTTTATGGACAGACTGGAAATCTACAAGCTAATGGGGTGAGGCGGCTGTGTCACGGATTTGAGACCCTGTACGGCAGGACGCCTTAGGCCAAGGCGTGAAGGGCGGGGATCCGAGGAAAAAGGGAAGCCGGGCAGAGGATAGAGGAAGTGGACAAAAGGACGGGAAAACGGGGGGGGGGAGCGAGATAGAAGAGGGGGGGGCAGCAAGCAGGGGAAGCAAGAAAGAAAAGGGGAAAGGAGGCAGGGGAAGAAAAAGGCAAAGGAACAGGGAGGAGGGAGGAAACAGGGAGGAGGAAAGCAAGGAGGGGGTAGAGGTGAAGTGGAAGAGGATAAGGGGTGTTCGGGGGCGGGAAGAAAGGGGGAAAGGTGCGGGCGAAGTGCAGAAAGGAATAAAAGGAAAAAGGATTATATGTGGTGAAAATATGCAGTACAACAAAATGGATTTAGGAAAGTGTTTGAAAAAATGATAAGGAAAAAGGATAATAATAATGAAAATTGAAAATCAAACTGGAATTTCTGTAAAGTATAGGAGTTATGACTTATTTACTTATAATTTTAGTGGTGTGTGTGTGGGTGTGTGTGCGGTGTGAATAATATTACATTAGTAAACAAAAAAAGTTGCTTTGTGATAGGCATGCCACGAAAAGAATACTCCCGATCCCCATCGCGTTTACTGTCACGTAGGCAACTATTTAAAAGAACGCCGGAAAACAACAGCATTAATACCGGTAACGAGTGCGGTAATGTAATTTAGGATACAAGATGTTTCCGCACTGAACGACTTGCTCCCAGCGGATCGGCCGAATATGTCCCAGCGGAACCTGCTTTTATGAGGCTCTTGCGATGTTGGATTCCGTGTTGTATAGGGGTCAATTTTTAGTTTCTGTTATATATGGTGTTAGTTTCGGTGTTTTTTTGTATTGTTCATTATACGTTCCTGTTGTTTTGTATTGGTTTCATCATCATAATTAAACTATATTTGTCCACAACCTTTTGTGGTACTGAATTTTATTATGACACCATACCGTTAGGTTACTTTTGACTATGTCCTTTTTACTATTTGATCATTTCAGTTGAGAAAGTTTTTATTGCATGATTTTTTTCAGTGGGTTGTGTTGATTTACGGACCTCTTTTTGCGGTTTGTGTTTTGTCGTTTTTCTTGTCATTATCTCTTCCCTCATTCGGTCATTAGTTGTTGTTTTGTTATTTGATATGTGTTGGGGTTTCTTAGAACGTATTCGTTGTATTTTGGTTGTCGTTTTTGATTGTGGTGTGCGTACTTAGTCTATAGTTTTTTATTTATATTTTACGAAGTATCTTTGGATGGCGAGACGTCAGCTCTTTGCGGTATCATTTAGTGGGAGTTCTTCTATATTTCTAAGTAAAGTTTACGTAACCACGCTTGCCCAGAGATCCGGTTTAAAACTTGAATCACTAATTTGTCTAGGGTTGAATATTAAACACCCACCAATCCCGCCAAATGCGGGTAAAAATCAGCTGTGGCGGGTAACGCTGTCAAATCAATAGCCAATGGCGGGTTAAGTTAGGTTCCACTCATTAATTCTTGGGGAATTGTGCAAGACAAATGAATCTAGTATGAATTGGGTCTTAGGCAAAATACTGAAATCATTTACCATTATCAGAATATTGAAAACACAAAACAAAACACACTACAGCAGCATCCGCATAAGTCTATTAATATGCATTAAGAATGATCACATAATTCAAGATAAGGGGGCAGAAAATGTATATAGATATATCATTTCATATAGTTAATCAATATCACACGAAGAGTGCCGTTTTAAATAAAAAAATCAGCATGGTTACAAATGTGATTTGTGAATTGATTTTATACAACAGTTCAACAAACAAGAATTTAATATTAAGACACTTACGTTTTAGACACAATATTGACTGTTTTTGCTCTATTTTGCCAACAAAAATAATTCCAAACACAGCCACAACACTGTTTTGCGTCTCTGAGCAACATGACGGTGTTTTGTTCCTGAATGAGTCAACCGTTTAAAAGATTCGGTTCAGCCGCAATGACTCACTTATTAACAGTGACTTGCTGCCACCTGCTGGTGGTTTTAATTGTTTTAATTTTACATCTAATGTATCTTTTCATTTTTTTTATTATTTCAAATATCAGTATTCAAAATTTCATGTTTAAAATATCAAAACATTATTTATGCATTTGTAACTGCAGGTTTAATGCATCCATGTCCCCTCTGAGATAAACTGTGTAAATACATCTAAATGCTACTTCGTATGGAACTTCTGCAAAGATTAATTTTGTTGATACTGATTTAATTTGTTTAGTAGCAGCCTAAATGTATTATTATTATAATCGACTGATTAAATGTAAGAATTTGTCTCAAAAGATGATGCACACTTTTAGAAAAAATGGCTTTATAAAAGGTCAAATGCACATAAAAGGTAAAAATCTATTTAAACTTATTGGAAAAGATTCATTTCTATCACTGCTATCACACCACACAGAATATGAAGAATATCAAAAAAAATCAGGAGTCAGCTGTCCACGGTAGTCCTTAAGATATCAGCACAATAAAACACTCAGCAAAATATTGTCTAATTATCTTTATTGATAAAATCCCAGAAAATATTGAGATTTTTTTTTTTGCCAATATCGCACACCCCTAGTTCTGACAAAAAATGATTTGCAGCGGTCGCTTTGTCACGTTCAATGTAGACAGCCTCAAACTCTGTTGGTTATTTCTGTTTTTTTATTTTTTATTTTTGGCTAGTAGAAGTTATGAATGGATGGTAACTTAAAAATTTAGTAGCCAAAATGGCTGGTGAGTGAAAAAGTTAATTTCAATCCCTGTACACATGGCTTCACAATAAATAAATATTAAAACTACATATGCCTAGATAGATAGATAGTAATAATCTTATATTATATATATATATATAATTATATAATATATATGATCAATATACAGTATGTATATATGCCCCCCCACACTAAATAGAGATTTTTTTCCTAAAATAAGCCTCATTTCCTTTTTTTTTTTTTTTGACCCCCTTCTTTCAGACAGTTTTGTTGAGGTTCACTTCTTTGAATGATTAACCTCCCAAAGAGTGTTGTGTTGAAATCCAAAGTGTCATTTATAAACGTGTGCTTACGGCGACCCAACAAGTGCCGTCCTGTGGCAGCCCACCCTACCCCTCCAGAGCGAGAATGTGCTTTCTAGCAGCTGTAATATGCTTTAATAGCTGCTTTATGATGATTTGTTACGGCTGGAAGTGCCTCTGTGCAGCTGGCTTTACTGGCCCCTGGAGCGGACGCTTTTAACAGCGTGCTTTATGTAATGGAGCGGCGAGTCGCAGTCGTTTGCTTTATGACAGAGGGAGGTGTGGACTCCTGCCTTTAGTGTCGCACTTTCAGAGCTTAGAGTGTTATTAGTCGTAACCTGTTGAGAATGGATTGTTTCGATTGGTGCTCCTGGTCGTGTTTGTTGTAAAACTGAGTTGCACTACAGTTCTTGTGATATGTGTGTTGAATTCTTTGTGTGTTTTTTGTTATCAGGAGTATTTGGATGTTCTTGGACGGCCAATGGTGCTGGCAGGTGAACGGGCTAAACAAGTGCAGTGGACCAATGTTTACCAGGATGCTCTGGTATGGAAGATTTCCATCATCAACATCATCATCATCAACTCAAAATTGCATTGTATAATTTCGATTAGCCTGCACAGAATCTGAGCCCACTTGAATTGAGTGTTTGTTTATGAAATGCTCGTGTTTATCTTGCAGAAAAATGCAGTAAAATTAAACATCTATTTTAATATCGTAATCAATAGTAGATATTAATATTTCTATGACCTTACTCGAGAACCCCTGATTAAAGGGGCGTTTACACAACAGCATTTTCAACTAAAAACAAACACTTTTTTATTCATTTTGGACATTCATTTACACAACAACGGCTCACGTTTTTGAAAACTATACTGTTTTGTTAAAATGCTGATGCCGTATGCATATTGCGTGTCTGTAGGTATGTGCACATGTGCACAGTGTTTTTTTATGAAGTGACATTGCCAACTTCTGGCCTGGCATTCATAATACAGCATTTTTGACACTCAAAACGTTTCTCTTTTTAGTACAACATTGTTGTATGAACATACCCTTAGGTTACACATCTCTGGATGAAATATAGCTTAGAATAGAAATCGTTGCACACTTTTAGGCTGAGAACTGCAAAATAGCATATTGACAATAAAAAGTTGGATTTTATTGCATTTCTATTGCACAGCAGGCTGTCTAATTCACAAATAAATCCACTGATTGGTGCGATTCTTTCGAATGATTCACCTATTAGTGACTCAATCGGAATAGAACAGTCTGAATCAGTCAGATGACTCACTTTCTGAGTGAATCAGCTCGGATGACTCACTCACTGAACCGCAGGTGTTATGTTAAGTCATAAACTTTTTGAGATAAATGTTCATTTGTAAGGTTAGTAAAACTTTATTTTAAGTCTATTTACTGACTGGTTGGACAAAGTGTACTTAAATATACATATGCACAACAGAGTTCTATTAAAATAAGTGTTTTGTTTATAAACTGTTGAAGAAATGCTATTAGTTATTGTTTAGCGCGTTAGGGGTTTACCGCACCCCGCTGCAAGAACTGCATCCTTAGGAAACACTGAAGCACACAGACACATGCCGCTATTCATTGATTTGAGACTGAGAAACTGTTTCAGATTGGATTGTTAGTGGCGGCCACTGACTGTGATATTGTTCATTCTTTGTTTTCTTTCCAGAATGCACACATTTGAATCTCCACAGCTAGTTTGCTTTGTCATTGACCATATAATTTTACTACGAGTTGGACGGTGGTTTTTTTATGTGGCAGCCTTTTATTCATGTGTGCAGTGTACTGTGAACTTCCTTTAGTTCACAGCCATAAAAACAAACATTTTGCATTGGCAGCGTATGTTTTTGTTTTGTTTTTTACAGGGTTTGGGGCTCGTCATTACCGGCACAATGCCAGTCTTCAATCTCACCACTGACGGAGACTCCAGAGTAAGTCGTGAGAAGAGTCCTGTAAATGAACAACTAGTCATTTGTTTCTTGTACCCCCCCGCAGGACGATACAAATGATGCATTATGGAGTTTTTGCATTATTAGTGTGATGATCACATTCCAGTTCTAATTCTTCGCATGTTCTCTAACTGACATTGACAAACTGTTTGAGAGCGGCATGTTTTTACAATCGTGTTGAGTGCATATTGAATAGGGCTTGACTTTGAAGACGCACAAGGGCGTTTGAGTGTGATTCAAAGTTCAGTTTGAAGTTTAATATCATAAATAGTGCATGCAGTTTTATTTGAACACTTAAACAATACTGTAGTTCAACTGTATGAATGTTGTTTAGTTACACAATCACATGTATCAGGCAAACCAATTCACAAACAGTCTAAAAGGTTTAAATGAACTTTTTTGTTGAACAGTATATTTCAGCATATATGTTTAATCATTTTTTCAGAATTTGGACAATTTCTGTACACAAAACATGTTGATTCTTTTGTTTTTTTTAATCAAAATAAAATAATTATAGTATTTAGTATTTTACATTTGGCCACCTTCTTTTTGTCAAATGTTAACAAAATATGTCCATAATTAGCGTGCTGATCTAAATAATTGTGATTATGTACAAACTTTTGGTTTATATGTATGTATTTTAGGGGGTGTGGGTATATATAAAATACATTATCTAAATGTACAATTAACATTTCCATTAATCCAGGCTATTATCTTATATATATATCATATACTATAATATATATATCATCACTATATATATTAATTATTATAATATATATTACACTAATGTAAAGGAAAGATTAACTAACGTTTATTAACAGAATTTTGGTTTTCTAGCCTAGATGTGATATGTATTTATTATAATTGCCTTGAATGAAGATGCCATCAGTTCCATGACTTATATTTCCAGGTAAACTGTATTTTAAACATTGTCTGTTTGGCTGGATGGTTTAGAATTGCATCAGTAGTGTTTGCACACATCTTTAATTTGTGCATTGATGGATGAGTAACCTTTCCATTAGATGATCAACTGTCCTGCCAGTGTGCTGGATAAATGCAGAGCGCATTATAATTCAACACACTGCCTGTCGTCACATATCGGTTATTTTTCCTGGAGGCACATTCGCTTCTCAATTTATTTGCTCTTCAATTTATGTCCCAAGCAGATGCTTTCTTACCAAAGTTATAATTTTTTTTGACATTGACAATGGTAATGATAACTATGATACAACAACTCAACATTATGTATAACATAAAAATGGAGAAATGTGCTTGCTTGACAGTTCACTCTCCAAGCATTAATCCAATTGTTTTTGACCGTTTGATTTGACTGGTTTATTACCTGTAGTTTTGTTAAATATCAATTCTGCCCCCTTGTGGTCGTTTGTTGTCTTTTTCAGTCTGTTGGTTTCTTTATTGCAGAATCAGTTGAATCTTGGTGTCATGGGTGTAGACATCGCCCTCAATGAAATTAAAGAACTCACACCAAGATATAAGGTAAGTCAAATAAATCTCTTTTTCAGTTATTTTTATTTTCGATCATCAGTCAATAATTTGCATCTCTGTACACAGCTTGGAGCCAATGGTTACACGTTTGCTATAGATCCCAATGGCTATGTGCTGCTGCACCCCAACCTACAGCCGAAGGTGAAAAGCATTTGAGTTTGTTACTTGTGTATAGACTTAAATTTAGTCTGAAATGTAGTTATTTTCCTTTTCTACCTTCCATTTTTAATGCATGTTTATCTCTGTAACAATAATTATTTTTTCCTAATGGATTTGTGTAGATCATTAACTTCAGAGAGCCGGTCACATTGGACTTCTTGGATGCTGAACTTCCAGATCGCAACAAGGAGGAGGTGAACATCTCTACAATGAGTTATCCTTGCAAATGTGCCAAATATATTATTAAAATGTCATTAAATTACTCATCAGACAACATGGCCGAGTTTAGCTAAGTAGGACGTGCTTCTGGATGAAGAGCGTTTTTTGGTCTTGGAACAAAATTCCTAATTCACTTACCCACTTGTTTGGGATCAAGATTTTTAATTAATACTTTTATTCAGCAAGGATGCTTTAATTTGATCAAAAGTGGCAGAAATAACATGTATATTGTTACAAAACATTTATATTTCCAATAAATGCTGTTCTTTTGAACTTTCTATTAATCAAAGAATCCTGAAATAAAAAATGTATCACATTTTCCACAAAAATGTCAAGCAGCACAGCTGGTTTCAACACTGAAAAAAATGAGAACTTTTTCTTGAGCAGCAAATCAGCATGTGAGAATGATTTCTGAAGGATCATGTGACACTGAAATAATGATGCTGAAAATTCAGCTTTGCATGACACAAATAAATTACATTTTACAATATATTTAAAAAGAAAACAGGTACTTTAATTTGTAATAATATTTCACAGTATCACTGTTTTTACTGTATTTTTGCTCAAATAAATGAAGCCTTGGTGAGCATAAAAGACAAAAACATTCAAAGAAACATTACCAACCTCAAAAAATCTCACCTTTTGAACAGTAGTGTACCTGGAAAATTTTACAGCGACTTGAGAAAGTCATAGCTTGATTTGAAATGATCTTTAAATCCCTTCAATGTGTTTACAATCCAAGTATTATCTTGTTTTTTTCTTATTGTAGATCCGCCGTCAAATGATTGATGGCAGAGCAGGACAGAGGAGAATCAGGACACTGGTGAAGTCTGTGGATGAGGTGAGCCACATGACCTCTTATTAGATATAATGGCATACAGTGTGATGATCTTATGGCTGGTTGGTGATGTGCTGCTCTTTGTGTGTGTGTTTTCAGCGTTACATTGATGAGGTCCAGAGGACATACATATGGAGTCCAGTGGAGGGCACAGATTACAGGTCAATATGACACACTCACTCTTTCAGACTGCGTTTCTGTTGCTTTCAGTCACTTTCTCTCTCTACATACTCTTGGCTATTTTAAGTTTAGACTGTAAAACATTCAATGCAGTTTTGTTGAAATGAGTCATGAATTTTAATTGGCATCCGTAACCTGCCAACATTAGCAGTTTAGGTTCTCTAAGTTGATCTTTTCAGCAGGGCATTTTGGAAATTAATAATTATTCCAATGAATTTGCATCTTCTGTGCATGGTAATGTCTATGAATAAAGCGCAAAATAGGGCTTGAAACACTTTTTTATTCTTGTTCATCCACCTCAGTAGATGAAACTGTATCAGCAGTTTCTCTCTGTAATATAGTGGTCTTTGCAACCGTGTGAAAAGTAGAATTTTTCTCTGTGTGTGTGTTATATATATATGTGTGTGTGTGTGCTGTGTGTAAAACAACCGTATTTGAATATAAATATATTTGAATAAAATGTTCTTCCTCAGTATTTTTCTCATTTTCCAGTACAAATATCTAAACATTCTTAAGTCAAGATACATTTACTTAAGAAGCAAAGTTTACATTTACTTTTAGTCATTTAGCAGACACTTTTATCCAAATGAGGACAATGGAAGCAATCAAATCAACAAAAGAGCAATGATATGCAAGTGCTATAACAAGTCTCAGTTAGCTTAACGCAGTACACGTAGCAAAGTTTTTTCAATTATATAATAAATAAAAAGAAGACAGAATAGAAAAAGAATAGAGCAAGCTAGTGTTAGGGCTTTGTGCTTTTGTTAACTGTATAATAACTAAAAATAAAACTTTTTAAGAAAACAAGCAGTTAGTAAATGAATTGAGTGCAAGTCTAAAAGGATCAAGTTACATAATGTTTTCTAAAAAAAATTATCAAAATTTAGTTCTTGCTTAAAACAAGAAAAAATGTCTGCCAGCAGGGTAAGAAAAAAAATAATTTGTATTTCCTAAAGTTTATTTTCCTTCCCTTTGGCAGTGTTTTAATTTTTTTCAGAATCGGACTTATTTCTTAAGTCATTTTGCTTCTCAAGTAATTGTATGCTGATTTAAGAATGTTTAGATAGTTGCACTGAATAAAAATAAATAAGAAAGTGTACACATTAAATGCAGTAACATTTCATGCTTTGATTTTAACATGAGATTGGTTGTTAGTTTGTATCCTAGAAAGTGCCAGATGTGGTCATATGCAAATTATGTTAAAATTCTTGCTTTCTTTCCTCTCAGTCTCGGTTTAGTTCTGCCGTCCTACAGTGAAAACCACATCAAGGCCAACCTGAGCGACCAGATCCTCCAGGTCCAGTGTAAGTACCAAGGGCAGGCTAACGCGAAGCCCTCTTACCTTTCTTTCTTCCCAAAGAGACTTCCTGTTCCCCCCTCCCGCCCCTCTCGTCCAATCAACGGAAGCCCCTCCCCCTTTCTCTGACATCACAGCAGCGTCGGGTCCGAGCGTGGATTCCCGGGAAAGCAAGAGTGGATGTGTTCTTCTGTGAAACCCCACCCCACCTCTTCCCTCTTCCCTCCTGTCCTCATGCTGTTCTGTAATGAGGTGATTTTTCTTTCCCTGCACGGATGCAAAGAAAAAACCCTCACTAAAAACCAGAGAGGTGAAAGCTGTGGTTTTACTGTGTTTACTGAGTTGAAAATAATGGTGACCATGTGCTATTATTTTTCCTTTTGCCGAAACATTAAAAAATGCTCTCGTCTTCTCTCTCACAATGACGATTCTGAAGCATCTTTTGTCTGGACAGGTTTTGTGTTTTTGTTTTCGTTAGCGAGATGTGAAAAGAGGCATGCTGTTGCTTTTCACTGTGTGCTTTATGTGTTCTGTCGTGTTTGTTACTTGCTTTGATTCGTGTGGATGCTCACTGTGCTGTATTGTTTGCCGGCAGCTTTGGAATCAGTCAATACATTTTTAAAAAAGTATCCCACAATGCCCCCTGACGGGCCATTGTCCCGCACAGGAGATGGAACGCCTTTGGTTTTCCTTTCTTTCCTTGTTTTTTGTTTGTTTTTCTTTGTTCTTTGTTTATTTATGTTGTATTTAGTTCATTCATTTGATCTTTAGGTCATTTGTTGGTTGTAGTCAATCTCTATTGTTTATTTGTGTTTCATATGATGTTTATTCTCTTCCAATTGTTTAATTTGTTCTTTATTTCTGTTTTATTTGTTCTTTAGTTCTTTTGTTTGATCTTTAGTTGTTTTTCTGCTTTTCCTTTGATGTTGCTCATTCGATTTTGTTTGCATTTTTGTTATTAATTGTTTGTTCATTTGATCCCTAGTTTGTTCTTTCGTTCTTTTTCTTCAGTCTGTTTTTGTGTATTTTTCACTTGTTCATTATTTTGTTCATTTTTTTATTTTGTTTTTATTGCTTTTGTTCCTTCTTGGTTTGATCCTTTTCTTTTATGCCATTCTTTCATTCTCTATTATTTGTTTGTTTCTCTTGTTTTTTTTTTTTTTTTTTTTTTTTTTTTTTTTTTTTATGATTCTTCTATCTTTTTCATTTGATTCATTTATATCTCTTACAGTTCTCCCCCTCTTTCTTTCTGTAATTTGTTCTTTAGTTTAATTGTAGTTCTTTCACATGTCATATTCATTCTTTTTGGTTTTAGTTATTGTTTTTATATATATAATTTATTCTTTTGTGAATTTTGTTTGTTATTTCAGTTCATTTGTTCATTTGTTCCTTTTTGTTTATTGTTTCTTCTAGTTCTTTTGTTAGTTTGACCTTTAGTTTGTTGTTTTGTGTGTTTTTCATTTGTTTATTTATTTATTCATTCAAGTCTGAAGTTCATTCTTTCATTCATTTTATTTTTGTTGCATTTTGTTTATGCTTTCATTCCTCTTTGGTTTAAAATTTAGTTCTTTCTTTCTTTCTATCTTTTTATTTCCAAAGCGTTCCTCTCTTCCTAGCTCATATGTGATTCTCATTTTGTGACATATAATTTTTCTCCATGTTTCGTCATGCGGTGAAGGTTCATTAGTTCTGATTCTGCTCACGTGTCCTCAGATGTTCTCTCCTCGTCTCCGTCCTCGTGGAGTTCATTCCCTGCCTCCGTCTTCTTGTTGCTATATTCTTTGCGACGTGTCATTCATTTTGGTTTCCTGTTCTCAGTTGTTCATTACTGTTTTGACTGACTTGATTTTCCTTCTTTTGAGAAAAACAATATTTTTATTCAAACAGTCATTGAATAAAATATTGTCTGTGACCCCCCTCCTCCCCTTACCCTCCGCCCTGTTTCTTTTCTGCTCTCTCCTCCTCAGACGGATCAGTCTTCAAGGGCAAGTATACACCATATTGGTCCACTACCTTTGTTACTCTACTTCCTTCCTCGTACCCTTGTCCTGAACTCCCTGCTGACGCCCACCTCCACCTGTTCCAGCCTGCTTGCCTCCTCTGTTCCTCTTGCCCGCCTTGCCTTCAAGACCCTCCTCTTCCTCTCTCTCCTCCTCTACCTCACTCCCTCACTCACCCACTCACCCTCTTGCTGCGGCCTACACCCACATCTTTCTCCTTTTCAAATTCTCCTCTCTCTCTCTCTCTCTCTCTCTCACTCTCTCTCTCTTACTCGGCTCGGACAGCCTTTAAGGTCTCTCCTTGACATCTCCTGAAGAAGAATAAAATATGCTCTTTCTCTCACTGTCAAACGTATTTCTGATCCCTGTGTCCATTACGTTTGGGAATATTCTCCTCCATCTGTCTTCTCCTCCTCCTCCCCTCTTTATTCCTCAGTGACAGTGTTAAATCCTCAGGTTGGTGCATTTGCTAGTAAAAGTCCTACTCTAGTCATGTAGATGCAGTATTTAGTTTGAAAACATCCCTAAAGTAAACTTTAGACTTTCACTAATACAAGTTATTATTACGGAGGTACAGATATGAACTTATTGTGGTCGTTATTGAGAGGTTATGTTTGCACTTTGAGTGTAGCATATCATTGTCTGTTTGTTCTGAAATGTTTACCAAAAAAGGAAAACTCATCATTTACTCTCCCTCATTTTGTTCCAAAATCATTTGACTGACTTTCTTCCATTAAACGCAAAATAATGTATTTTGCAGAATTTTCATGCTGCTCTATTTAATTCAACAAAAGTATATAGTGCCTGTCAATATCCAAAAATATTAAAAAAGCACCGTAAATGTATTCCAAAACATAGTTCATTCTTGTGTGCTATGTTCCAAGTCTTTTAAAGCAATATAAAAGCTCTGTGTGAAGAACCAACCAAAATCATTAAGACTTTTTAGTAATCGGTTATTTAAAAATTCATTACCCACAAAAGCATCATATGACTTGCATCATATGTGAGAAAAAAATATATATATAACTCAAAAGTGACATGGACCTCTATTATGGTAATTTTTAGGCATTAGTTTAGTATTATTTATATACTATTTTAGTATTTCTTAATGTTCTAATTGTTTTTTTATATATATTTTAATTTGTATACGTTCCTTTTTTATATGTTCATTTTCATTTTAGTTTAAAATAAGTCACTTCGTTAATGTGCTTTTGTCATTTTATTCTTTTTTTATGTTTTTAAAGATGTCTATTCACTTTAATTTAGCTTTAGTAATCTCAGTATTTCAATATATATTTTATTTTATTTCAGCTCTATTTAAATAAACAAAGACATTTGAAATAGTTTGAGTTTTAAGCCAAGGTACTTTTATTTATTAGGGTATTTCATATGCAATGGTAATTCTAAGTGACTTACAAAGGAATTAAAAATAACAAATACAATTTTAAATAATCATAACATGCATAAGAAATAATAAAAATTGACAATAATTTTTTTTTAATGTACTAAAAAGTAATAAAAACAAATAAGAATAAAAGAAAAAAATCATAAATGCGTTATGTTACAGTGCAATCAGTAGAAATACAGTAAATGCACAGCTAAACACTTTTTAGTCTGGATTAAAATGTGGCTACTAGTTTTAGTTAACAGTTACAATGTGCCCTTGATCACTAGAGCAGCTTGAACATCCTCCAAAACATTTCCTGTTGTGCACCATATAGGTTTGAGGGTGAATAAATGATCTTGAATTTTTATTTTTGTCGAATCTCTTGCATTAAATCTTAAATATTGAGCAGAAATGTTGGTTAGCCTCTAACACTTAAAGACTTAAAGATGTCTATTATCATGCAATGTTGTCTTTAGTTTAGCCAGCCAGTTTATTCCCTTAGGTTGTCTCTTACTATTCGTTTAATGTTTTGGAATGGACAGGAATAGGTTACAGATGAATTTGCTAGATGGCCTCCTTTAGGTCCTCTCTTGTTGTTTTGGTGATGGAGCACTTGGCAGCGCCCGGTTTGTTTGTCGTCCTCCTCTTACACCCTGTGTTCTCATCAGCTTGACCCCTCTGTACATCTATCACCCCCCAGACTGCCACCGCAGACGCTCTGCTGCATCTTCACTTATCCTGACCTGGAAGTGCAAGACAGTGTGGAGGGAAAAACTACCTGGGCACAACAGTGATACATATATTACCGTAGATATTTATTGGGTACATATATTCACATGGACATTTATTGAATACAAAAATGTACATGTATACACACATATATGCAAAATTTGCTGCTTGTATACTTTCTTTATATCATTATTTGTCGAATATCAATTCATAAACAACACAGCCGTGCATCCTGAAAACAAATTCTGCTGATTTGCAAAAAAAAGCCTAATATTACCTAATTTGATGATGCCGAGTTCAAAATATCAATAAAAATCACATAGTTTTTTTTTCATACTATATAAATACAGTCAAATGCTTCGCTTTTAATGACAAAAATAAGTATAAAAAAATGTATCATTTAACTTACAGTATGCAAAGGAGTGGAGAAATATGTTCAAATACTTCATTTGATTTCAAAGAACATGAGCTTTTTCACATAATCTGTCATTTTCTGTCACAGTTTGGATATAGTAAAACACCCGTATATCTGGCTCATGTTTGCATTTTCTTCTGCCACTGGCCATAATTCTAACCCTGAAATCAGGATTAGCCATAAAATAATGTAATACATGTGAAAATTTACTGAGAATTGAACAATAAGTTGTAAGAGATCATGTCTTTTGTCTGTTGATTAAGGACTTCTTCGCCTTAGAAATGCTTGTCAAAAGCAAAAATGCTACAAAATTCATCATATTTTGTAAGAAAGTGTCACATGCTGAAGCAAAACAGGCACTATTTTTGGAATCAGCACCCTGAAATCAGGATCTCATTCATGAGGATAGTGTGTAGTAGATCAAACTGGGTTGCCCTCTCTCTTCTCGTCCACAATGCTGGGTACTTTCTCCGATTGAGTCTCTGGAGTGGCTCTGCGGTGCCAGTCTGAGGGGCGATCACCTCCATCAGGACCCCTGCCTCACCCACTCCCAGCTAAACGGTTGGCCATGTTGATGCCTGTTGAAAAAGAAAGCGGCACGCCACGCAGTTCGTGGGAACGGCGTCGGGGAACTCGCTTCGTCTCAGTGTGTATCCCGAGGGGCGAGCCAGTTCTCCGACTTGCAAAAGAACGGAATTCGGACGAAATTCGAATCGAGCTAAAAGTGTCTGCTTTCCAAATTAGCCCATTATTTCGGCCAGTGCGACTCCATTGAAGGCACCATAGTGGCTAACGCTGGTATTCCCCCATGATTCCTCAGTGTTGCTATGGTAACACTTTTTGAAGAGCAGCTGATGTTCATTTGTTTCTCAGAAGCCTCCCTGTGTTCTGCGTCCTCCGCTTCCCCTGGATAATCTTGCCCGTTTCTGTTGCAGATTTTGAGTCTCTCCTGCCAAACACTTTTGAGTCAGAGGGACATGTGTTCATTGCCCCCAGGTAGCTGTGTGTGTCTTCTTGAAGCCACGTTCCTGTTTTCGTGCATACGTCCATCGCTAACTTCCTTTTCAACATACCGTAGTCACTGTAGTCTCTGTGTGTGTGCTGTGTGTAACGTGTCTTTCCATTTTAACCCAAGTGGATGTGTTTATTTGTTGTGTTTTGTCTGTCGAGACTCCTTGCCGTCACCCGTAGGAAAGAAAAATCTTGTTAATATCTCCTAGACAGCATTAAGAGCAAATGGAGACTTTTAGTGTTCTGGGTTCATCACATGTACACTCTTAAAAATAAAGGTTCTTTATTGGCATTGATGGTTCCATGAAGAAGCTTCAACATCCATGGAATCTTTCTGTGCAACAAAAGGTTCTTTATAGTGGTAAAATTGGACTTTGGATTTTTAACATGTTCTTCATACTAAGAAAAATGTTTCTTGTTTGCTGAAAGCTTCTTTGGTGTACCAAAATGGTTCTTTAAAGGATTAGTTCACCCAAAAAAAATGCGCTGTCCTTCCTCGGCCATCCAAGATGTAGATGAGTTTGTTTCCTCATGGGAACAGATTTGGAGAAATGTAGCATTGCATCACTTACTCACCAATGGATCCTCTGCAGTGAATGGGTGCCGTCAGAATGAGAGTCCAAACAGCTGATAAAAACATCCTAATCACCCCACTCCAGTCCGTCAATTAATGTTTTATGAAATAAGAAAGTAATTCATCATTAAGCTGTTTTAACTTTAAACTGTCGGTTCTGGTCAGAATACGAATCCATAATTCATAATAATTTTTCCTGCAGTGAAAAAGTCTATCCCCTGTTGTCATTTCTCATCTTAATCCACTGACATATTTATTTAGAACTGTTTTGGAATGTATTGGGATGTAAATGGTGCTTGATCTGTGCATATTTCTCTCCTGATTCAGACAAGATTACTTTTTTACCGGAGGAACCGTTTTTATGGATTATGGACATTTATTGTGGTATTTTAGTTGGAAACAACAGTTTGAAGTTAAAAAACTTGATGGATTTATTTCTTAGCTTCTCACTTCACAGATGTTAATGATAACGAGTGGTTGGATTTAATAAACAACTCTCTATATTTTGGTGGCCTGAGGGTGAGAACTTCCTTTAAAGGCACTGACAAAAAATGAAAAAGGAACCTTTGTTTTTAAAACTGTAAAGCTTGATTTCCACAGAAAATAGTTTTGCTCTGTTTATATGAACAAGCAATATGTGTACAGTATTTCACTGACAGTGGAACCGGCGCCAGCCCAGATACTGTATTCAGAAGGGTCTATTTTATTTCTTCTAGTTATCTAGTAGCCTATGCGCTCTATTAAATACTTTTAAATACTGTGTTAAATGAGTACTTTGACAAAATAGAAAAAATTGATAGGAAATTTGACAAATAATTAAAAAAGGCAAGTAACATTACATGTGAAACTTTGAAGTAGAAACACTGAGATAGTATTTTCTTATAAAACATACTCTTATTTGATCATTTTGACAAATTATTTTTTAGGTGTAGTTGTAAATTACAATGGTAGCAAAACCTACAATGCAATGCAATGTCTGGCCTGATAAACTTTTTTAAACCATTCTTAATATATTATTTTAAATGTGATTTTTGTTTGTTTTTACAAACTTGAGCAACAAGTTGATCATATTTTCTGTGGTAATGAGAAAGCTGCTGATAAAGCATAATTAGTTTTGAACCTGGAAAACTCCAAACACCAATAATCTTATATAATCACACATGTCTCCTTTAGTTTCAGAGTTACTGTCATTTTAAAATATACTCAAATGTTATAGTTCTGTACTCTAACTGTACATCAACTTTGTATTTTTCCTAAACAATTTAAAGGCACACAAAGATAATGTTCATACTTGAAGCGTATCTGAAAGCCATGCTATGCAAGCTGAGCAGTATATATTCCTCTGTTTGAATCATTGTCGTCTGCTCTCATGGATCTGTATCTTCTGACGTTCAGTAGATTCTCTCCACATCTCATCGCTGCAGCTCTCACACGTCTCCTCTGTGTCTGTGTGTGCATGGCGTTCTCCTCACTTCCTTACATACGGCATCAGTATCAAGGGGAAGGTTGACTTTGGTTTGCATGGATCTAGAGAAGTTCACGTGCATGAGTCTATGAATGATCATCTTTCTCTCTGTGTTTATAAAGCATATACACTCCAAAATCAGTAGTTTTGTTATGTTTTCCAGTAAAAACATCTAAACATCCCTGAACAAGATGAATTTACCTGAGAAGTAAAATTGCAATAATTATGACTTTAAAAAAAGTGTAGGATTTACTTTAAAAACATTTTTACTCAGAAATTGCTAGTAAAATTCACAAACTGCAATACCCATTGAATTGCGCATGAAATTTTAAAGTAGAAAAACTGAAATAGTGTTTCCTTTAGAAGTAGTGTTTGTTTTGTTTACAACTTGCAGCTTTTATACAGTGCATGTTTTAGACTAAATGCACTGCAGTGTTACTCTGTTAGATTTGTCTTGTTTTAAGGATGTTTAGGTATTTTTACTGGAAAACTAGACTGCAGTTATGTTTTATGTATGTCATTGTGGTGTTTTGTGTGTTTAAGATGTTTACATGAATGTGAAATATTGGTCAATGCAAAACTCTGACTGTCTGTTAAGGGTTTACAGTCTGTTTATGATGTTAATCTTTATCAGAGAGAGTTTTCCAGTGTGGAATGATGTGTGTTTTCCTCAGGGAATACTGCAAAGACCTGGAGCTGTCTAACAACAACACAGAGTTCCTGCTCAACTTCATCGCTCTGATGGAGAAGGTCACGCCAGACTCCAAACAATGTGAGGCTCACAGATTTTGAGTGAATTATTTAACGACTTTGTTCCATTTTAAAGTACTTTCTGTCAGTAATTTTCATTGCACAATCAGTTGAGTGTTATCCAAATGTCATATGTTCCTGCTAAAAAGAACATCTTAAACCAGCCATGCTGGTCTGAACAGGTCTGTGGGTTTTAGCTCGAACACTGCGCTACAAGACCAGCTGAGACAACCTTGAAGCATTAATAAAGCAGTTCTTTTTTTTAAGGTAGTTTTTATTTGAATTTCAGTTTAAGTTTTAGTAATTTTCTTGTTTTGTTTTGTTTTTGTTTGTTTTTTTGCTTAATTTATGAAAAATAATTTAAAAAATTTATCAAATTAAACAAGCTAAATTTAAAATGCATTAAAAAACATAATCAATATATTAATAAACATACTCTATACATAATTATACTGTAATACAGAGTATGTCAAGCATCTATAGAAGTTTTAGTAATTATCTTATGTGCTTTTGTCATTTTTATTGCTTTTAATTTTTTAATTAATTTGTAATTTTATTTTCATTTTAGTCATTTTATTATTTCAACTTATTTCAGTTAGTTGCCAGGTAACATTTCTAATTGTCCCTAATTAGAAGCTTATTTAATTAAAGGGTCATATTGATGCCTTTTTAAAGATCTTATTTTGTGTATTTGGTGTAACAGAATATGTTGACATGCTTTAATGTTCAAAAAACACATTATTTTTCAAATACTGTACATTATTGTAGGTCCTCTATGCCCCGCCTCTCTCAAACGCTTCATTTTCTACAAAGTCCCTCCTTCCACAAGCGCAGTCTGCTCTGATTGGCCAGCTGACCCAGTGCAGTGTGATTGGCTGAACACCGCAAGCACTGGTCGGAAATGTAACACCCATTACCATAATCGCCATTCATCTTTCAAAATAAATGTAACGACAGAGCCCGGAAGGGGAACAGAGTCGCGTGACAGACACAGTGATGAAGCTGGTATGTGTTTGCAGTACACAAGCCACGGTTAAGACAGCTGCAAAACTCCGCATTTGAACAGTCAATAGCAAATACTTAAACTAATAACAAAACAGTAGCTGATTCAGAAGCGCCAGATGTCATAGCAACGTCAGAATTACCTCCTCTCCTAGGTTCCCGAAACGGTCGTCCATAAAATGCATTGCTGTTCTGTTGTAAGTAATCTTAAAGATTCCTAAATGCATCTACTTTCGGAAGGCCAAATAAAGTGCTTTTTGCTTTCGCCTAGAAACACACAGCGTCTCCCTGACATGCTGCTTCAACACTAACTGTGGTTACTGAAACCACGCCTTCTTTATTTGCGTGAACATTTGGGCCGCATTATGCAAATATTTCCACATAGTGAGGTAGATATGTGGGGGCGTTTTAGAACGAGCCGTTTTAGGGGGGTGTGAGTCTTAACTTTGATAAAGAATATATCTTTGTTTTTGAGACTTTAGTCTTTGCAACTTCAGGGATCTTATCTATGCACAATCATCTTGTAACACTCCAAAGAGAAAGGAAAACTTGAAATCGCATCATATGACCCCTTTAAAGTTTTTCATGTCCATATTTAAATGTTATATTCTATACTTCTATACTTATTTTGACTTTATTTCATTCACCAAATATATATAACAATAACAACACTGACTGTAATTGACATTCTGACTCTCTCTTTGACAGTTCTTGAACTCAAAACCATCTTGTTTGAAGATATCAGCTCATATGTCATAATATTATCATCATTATTCCACACAGGTGACAATTTCTTGCTGCATAATCTGATCTTGGACACGGGCATCATTAAAGAGCTGGTAGATAAAGTCTGGAAGAACAAGGACCTCAACACGTATGTTCATATTCAGGAAGAACCACTGAAATTCCTCCCATTCATCAGTAGACTGACACGTTTATGAGACATTAACCTAGAGCTAGTGATAAATGTGAATGAGTATGTGTGTTATGATGCTGTAGGTACGGCTTTATGGCGGTCTTTGCAGCCACAGATGGAGGCGTCACTCGAGTTTTCCCTAATAAGTGAGTCTTGTTCTTTTTCTTTTATTTGTCACTGTGTTGGTTCAAAGAGCTGTAATGTGTGTGTGTGTGTGTGTGTGTGTGGTTTTGTGTGTGTGTGTGTGTGTGTGTGTGTGGGGTGTGTTGTACATCATGGCCTATGAGACCTTGGGAGGAATCCAACCGTTTATTGCTGTTTATTACGTCGCAGTCTGGACAACAAGGGCTACGTTTCCAGAGCCCCCTACCGCACCGTGGAGAGAACCAGCACATGTACTGCCACTCTATAACCCTGCATATACTGATCTCTGAGGGCAATGTTTCAACAATGTAGTTCATTGAAATAATATATTTAATTTGAAGAAAAAAATATTGAAGAAAAATAATTGTATAAATAATTAATTATATTAAGTATATTTATAATACATATATAATTAGATAATATTATATATATATATATCTTGATATATATATAGTTATATATATATAATGAAGATTCATTTGCAAAACGTATAACTCCGTTTTTACTCTTTTCAAAAATCATGTTTTTTCATTGTGCATTGGGTTGGTTTAGTTAGTTATTTTGATAGGTTAAAAATACTAAAAAATACAGCTAACCTACCACCATAAAAACAAAAACATCATAAAAACATGATTTTTGAACTTTGAAAACACAAGTTATCTTTTTTTTGCAAATAAGCTCTTCATATATATATAATGTACTTACTATAATAATTCCAAGCTAATTATGCATATTCCATGCAAGTCAAGCCTAACCCTAACCATATAAGTAGGTGCATGTAGTTAATTAATATTTACTTAGTACGTAAATTATAATTACCTGAAGCAAGGCACCTAAGCGTAACCATAGTGGGGGTGTGGTGTATATATAAATAGATATATATATATATATATTATATATATATCTATAAATATTTTGACTATATTCTCAATTAATATTTAATTATTATTTTTTAAATTAATAATAATTACAATTGATTATTTATTATGAAATAGATACAGGTATATTTATTTATTTAGTCTTTTTCTTTTGTAGTAATAACTGCTTTACTTCTGTACAAACTTTTGTAATTTTTATGATATTATAATATATATATTTGAATATAATATATGCTTTACTTTACTTATATGTTAATTATATTATATTTTTGATATAGAAAATAAAATATATAATCGGAATATAATTAATTAGCAGAATTACAATACGTTCCAGTCTTTGATTCATTTACCAAACTCAGCTCATCCAATTAGAATCGTTTTAGGAATTACAGTATCATTTATATAATATTCATTTTATGGTTTAATAGTTTTCAAGAGCTGCTTTTTTTTGTTTTGTTTTGTTGTCCAGCCAATGATGAATCCATACTGAATCCAGAGAACGACACCATCGGCATTCTGGTTAGCACTGCAGTGGAGGTGACCATAGGAAACAAAAACCTGAAACCTGCAGGTAAAACGCAACTTCATGTTCACTGTATGTGACTCGTGCAGATGTCTGCCTTTCTAGGGGAAACAAATTGTCTGGTGACAAACTGGAATTATTTGAGTGTTAGTATGAACAACAGATAGGGTCCACATGGAGGCCCTTTGAATCAGACAAATGAAGACAAGATCAAATGTGGGATTTGAGATGATAAATCAATATGTTAAGAACTTCATTATAACTAATAGACGGTCAGCAGCTGAGTTTGAATACATGAGCTCTCTCAATATAATAAATCCAGAGACATTTAGCCATATTTGACTTAAACCTCTACAAATCGACAGTGATATGCTGTGCTTCCTCACTGAGCTCATGATCATCGCGTTACGTTAGGATTACCTGACATGAGGATTAGCAGAGATAAGTGCTGCTGTATGCATCTGGCTTTAGAAGAATGACATATTCTGCTCTGAACATTGTTGAAAAGTCAACCTGAATTATGTTGATGTAAATGTGTCACCAAAGTTAACTTATGTAGATGACAACACAGATTAGGTTGAAAATTAAACAAATCAGAAATGCTTTGCGCTGTATGGCATATGTATGTTATACATAATTTTATTAATCTTTTTATTATTGTATTTGTTGATAAAAGATTTCTATTTTGAATAACTGCTGTTCTTTTGAACATTTTATTCATCAAAAAAACTTTGAAAAAAACAAAATATAGCAATGTTTCTAAAAAAAAATATTAAGCAGCACAACAAACAGTTTCCAGCACTGATAATAAATCAGCATATTAGAATGGATTCTGAAGGATCATGGGCACGGAGGGTTGGAGTAAATCAGATTTGCAGCACAGACATAAATTTATCTATATATATTATATATATATAATATATATATATATATTTTTTTTATATATATATATATATATATTGATATATATATCAAAACAGAAAAACTATTTTCAAATGTAATAAATTTACATTATCACAGTTATTTTTTATGTAAAGGGAACAGCTGCAAAAGCATTATAATGGAAAATTCTGAAATGGTAAAGACCATAAAGGTTTTAGGGTTTCTCTTTCTCATTCTGTTTCTGTCTTGCATTCTCTTAGTTCTGGGTGTGAAGCTTGATCTTGAGGCATGGACAGACAAATTCAAGATCCTGGCGAGCAACCACACCAACAGCAACCGACAGAGCTCTCAAACGGTAAAATACACACCCTCTTCTATAAATGTATGCCTATACACAAGCTGCTCTAATACTGTTGCTTCTGTCTGACAGTGTGGACCCACCAGTGGCTGTGAAATGGACTGTGAAGCCAACAGTGATGTAAGAGACTCTTAATGCACTCAGATCAGTCAATACTGAGATCTATAGCACACATCCATACATTCACATCCATCCCTCTTTTCAGAGTTTGTCGATTGATCTAGTGAATTTCCATTAAAATGACTGATTAATGACGTGATGTGTTTACTTAAAGCCATCCGTCTTTCTTCGCAGGACTTGCTTTGCTATCTGATAGATGACGGCGGCTTCCTCGTCATGTCCAATCAGAAAGACTACTTGAATAAGGTCAGGACGTTCAACAGGAAAACAGTGATGTGAAAACAGACCGTTTTTGCTTCTGTTTTTCACTCTGTGCTCTTCCACTTCTGTCTGTAGATCGGGATGTTCTTCGGCGAGGTCGATGCCACCCTCTTTTACGCCCTCTATAACAACTCCTTCTACAAACGCAAGCAGTCTTATGACTATCAGTCGGTGTGTGACCCGGTGCCCAGCAGCAACACAGGGGCCGCCCCGCGAGGAGTGTTTGTGGTACGAGTAATGCCTACGCTTACATGCATCCTAATAATACGATTTGAATCTCAATCGGACACCTCAATAAATCCAAATGAAATCTGATTGAAAGGGCTGGTATTGATTTTAAACGATACGTTAAATATGAAAATATTAGCTATGTAAACTTTTAACCCTGACTACTATTGTAATTGAATGCATAAACACTTTTTGCACGTCTGAAGCTAAATTTAAGACCATGTAAAGAAAATGTAGGGAATTAATTAAAGGAAATGCAATATGTAAATCTAAATGTCTTTACTTTGCTAAAAAGCTTTTTCAACATATTTGGGATATCAGCTATTATATGCACTGTGCATGTGCTATGCACTGAGGTTTGCCTGTGATGGTTATAATGCCAACATACCAATTCATATTTGAATCATGCTATAAACAGTACATTAGAAATCGTGCAATGGATTGGTTTAAACAATGCTTGTGTTATTGTAAGTGTACAAAATACAACTATTAAAAGTAAATTTCATTCACTGAAATAAATAAAAGGTCATTTAAAATATTAATAATTACTATAATAGTATATCAATAATACTAAAATAATTGACTGAATTGGATTGAGGGATGAATAAATGGAAAGATGATAAAGAGATGTGTGTATGGGGTAGGTGTGTATTTGGACGGATGATGAACTGTGGCATGATCATTGTCATGTGTTTCCTCTCAGCCTACTATTGCTGATGTGTTAAATGTTGCCTGGTGGACGTCAGCAGCTGCCTGGTGAGTCAATTATAATGACTGAGCTCAATGATGTAGTAGCTTTTAAAGATGTGCAGACATAATGTGCTCACACTCAGGAGTGTGTGTGTGTTGTCCTCTATAGGTCACTGCTGCAACAGATGCTGTATGGGTTTGCCTATCAGAGCTGGTTCATGACAGGTGTGTGAGGTTTACTTCGATTTTAAAAGGTCATTGTTTAAGTAAATCAATAAGAAGACTAATCTAACGTGTGTGTGTGTGAATACAGATGAGGTGGATGCTGAAGGACTGGAGTCTAGAGCGACCAGCTGTGTGACCGTACAGACACAGTTTTACTTCAGTAACATCAGCAGCTCCTACAACATACTGCAGGACTGTGACAACTGCTCCAGGTCAGACCCACGGCAGTCATGCAGGCAGTATACATCACATATATACAGACTACAGGCTGCTTTTAATAATAATGTGTCTGTTTTACAGGTTAATTCATGCTAGGAGAATAAACAACACCAACCTGCTGTTTGTGGTGGCTGAAAAACTGTCCTGCGACTCCTGTGAAATAGAGAAACTGTCTCAGGTGGAGACAGAATGTATCTTTGTTTTTTTTTTTGGTTTTTACCATAAAAAAAAACAACAACATGCATTTCTTGCATAGGTTTTAATTTGATGCAATGTACACTGCTGTTCAAAAGTTTGGGGATGGATGCATTTATTTGATCAAAAATACAAACAACTAGATGTGTACCTATATATAAATAACTGTTTTCTATTTTAATGTATTTTGAAATGTAATTTATTTCTGGGATCAAAGCTGAATTTTCAGCATCATGACAATCTTCAGTGTCACATGATCCTTCAAAAATAATTTGATGCTGATTTGATGCTCAAGAAGCATTTCTTATTATTATCTGTGTTGAAAACAGTTGTGCTGCTTCAATTTTTGTGGAAACTGTGATATTTCTTGATAAATAGTTTTTTTCTGATTTTATTGATGAATAGAAAGTTCAAAAGAACAGCTTTTATTGGAAACAAATCTTTTGTAACATTATAAAATGTCTTTACTGTCACTTTCGATCAAAGTACTGCCTTCTTCCTGAACAAACATATAAGACATAAAAAACATACTAACCCCAAATTTGCTAAAAAGATGTTCCTTAATGCCCTCTGTTTCTCAGATAAAGAAACGAATACATGCGAGACAGTAGCCACAGCCCGGTATAGAAAAGGAACCACGAGCTGTTTCGACTACAGTGTTTTAGTAAGTACACATGCACATTTCCACTTGTTTATTCAAAGAAATATTCCGGAATATTTACAATTGAATGTCTATGGATGGCATAATGAGCTCTGTAAACTCCGCCCACAAGAATAACATCAGTAATGCATAACCACAACGTATATTTTTGACTGAAGAATAATTAGACTTAGAATAAGTGCCTAAACAAATACGAGTTTCACAATTCTGCATTTAAACCCATCAGAACATTAATAGCGCATTAATAAACCAAAGCGTACGTTTCTCTGTCTTCCTTACAGGAGAACACATCAGACTGTGGGCGGGGTCACTCGTTCCGCCCCTCCCTCCTCACTTTACTCCTCCTTCAGCTCCTCCTCCTGTTTGTTCTGGCCCGCCCCTCTGTTTAACTCCATCCTCCTGTCCTCCTCTCCCTCCTTCTCGTCTCCTTAATTTCTCCTTTATCTCCCCGTTGCTCTAGTCATAGGTAATATAAATGGACTTCCTCCTGCCCTTATACGGAAGCCCAGTCGTACTGCTTCATCCACTTAGCTTCACAGGTTGTTGCTTAGTGACCGTTGCAGAACTTTGTCGTCTCCTGCCAATCAAGAGCATTTGTGGGAGGAGTTTAAAGTGTCTTTACGAAAACAGGAAGCTAGCGATGTGAACACCAACGGCCATCTTGGACCAACGAAGAAATGGTGGAAACTGACACGGACTGTTCCCTCCTGCCCTTGCGGCCGAAAGGGGGTCTGGTTTCGTTTGACTCCACCTCTAAAGGGGAAAGGTCATCCTCATCATCCTCATCTTCATCCTGTAACCCGTGTCGCGAGGCTACGGGGCGTTCTGACGCCGTCTAGCTTCCGGTAATAAGAAAATAACCGAATAAGAGCAGAACTTTAAGCGATTCCCAAAAAATATCAATAACAACATGTGAGTATTAAAAACATGCCTCCATATATTAGGGTATTTAACGAGAAAGAGAAGACGATAGATGATATTTATTCAATTATCTTTTGTTTATTTATGCACTATATCTACTTCTTGCCAAAACGAGACTTGTTGTGTGGTCTAATTTTTCTAGCCAAATTAGGAGGTAAGAAAACCACAGAAAAAGAAAGTAGAGAAATTAAAGAGGTATCACACCATTCCTTCATCAGTCACAAGGGCTTCATAGATTTATTATTTCTATTGATATCACAACCCTGATCCGATTAGGTTAGGCTTTTTATTTGTGTTTATTATTTTTATCACAAGGTAAACTATATGAATGCCTCAGTAATATAATATTTGCAGCTAATATGTAATAGCATGTGTGCATTTTTAAAGGACCAGTTCACCTAAAAATGTTTTATTTATTTATTTATTCCAAACCCATATGCTGTTAGTTTTTCACCAAATGAGAATTTTTTTAAGGATCAGGTTAGTGACCATGATTTCCAGCTCAAAAAAAAAAAAGTTCCATAAAAGTCCATCAAAAGCAGTCTGTATTAGGTTTTCTAAAGTCATATGATAGTTTTGTGTGATGAATACACCAAAAGCTATTGTATGGCTTCGGAAGACTTGGACTATCGCATATAAATCATATGGACTACGTTTATTTCTCTTTTGGAGCATGAGGGGGTCTCTGTGAAGTGTTATTGAATGGAACATATTTAGGTGAACTGTTCCTTTAAATAAGATGAGATGGGATAATGAAGAGATTTTTGATGGCTTGAAATGCAGGTTGAGTGTTTTTAGCGATGATATCTATTTGCAGTCTCTGTAATTCTGTGCTGTACAGTTTTTCACAATCTCAGAATGTCAATCATATATTGCATCTGATCACATCACAACACATGCTGTTTGTTTGCGCCATTATTTGCACTGATGGACTTGTCTGTGAATAGTAATAGTCACCATGATCCTAGTCAATATGATCATTCATGTAGAAGAGAAATGTTTTATTTTTCATATATACATAAGGGCCAAAACATATCTACTGTAGATATGTAGGCTGGATTAAATGTTCGATAACACATTGATGCAATTCAAGCATTTGCATCTGCTTGCGTACTTGAATATGTTTCAGGCCTCGGTATCAGTCATGACATTATATCTTATGTTGAAATGTTAATAATGTGATGAAACTTAAGCAAAATCCCTTGTTTTGGGCCCTGCATCGACCTTGTTTTAGCTGTGCCTTGATGCACTTTTATATTGGACAGCTTCGCTATCAGTCAGTTTAGTGCAGGAAAAGTCTTTCATGGGCCTTAAAACTCACAGGTTGTGTTCGACATAGAGTACTATCATACTGCATACTATATTCTTCATACTATTTTTTTTTTTAAATACTCATTAATATTCACTAATGAACATTTTTATGCTTTGTTCTGGTCACATTAATACAATATTTACCATGTTTAGCCTCGGCCAATTAAGAAAATTTTTTATTTTACCAAAGTTTGTTTAAAAATGTCTGGTTAAATAATCACGTCAAGAGTGAAATAGTTGAGATAATCACAGTTGATATTGCTTCCGGTCATTCATCACATTGGAAATGGCAGGTCAAGTTGAGTTTATTGCATTGTGGGTTACTGTATTCAGTATTGCATGTATTGTAATGCATATTATGACAAATGTAGTTGCTCATCAACTATTCTATACATCTGGAAAACCCAGTATGGTTAGTATGCTATTCTGAACGCAGCCAGTGCCTCGAAACATCGTCACCTGACTGATATAAGGGAATGCTATTTATTTTTTAAATTTAGAGTATTATTGAGCCGCAGTGTTTGCCATAACCTTCAGTTATGACAAGCACCTTATGCATTTATTTTGTCAACAAACGGAGCTAAATCTGAACCTCTCTGACTGATTCTCAGTTGCACGTTTGGCATTTTAGTCACCATCACATTCAGTGCTCCTTTAAAGCTCCCTGGCAAGACTTTTTAAAAATGGCCCCTCGTTTTTAGGATTGTCTTTGTAAGAGCTTCTCATGCATTCAATCCTTGCTACTGAGTTTTGTTAAAGTAGGTGTTGGGTTTGAACTGACTGCTCTACATAACCTCAGTCCATCTCTGGCTTCACAATAAGGGAATGGCTTTACTGCTGTAGTTTATTTGTCTGGTAAATAGAGCGAGAGTTTATTTGAGGTTTGCTGATGATTGAGGAGTTGAATCTGTGTTTGCCGTTATGTGAAATAACTGTGAAAATAGATGATCTTATGAGAAGTATTTTGAGAGTATTGTCAGTTGTTGGTGTTGAAGGAATGATCTGTGTCAAATGAATGTTACATATCTGTCTGTCTCGAGGCAAAATCTATTAAAGCCTGTTTTAGTCGCCTGTGCAGTTTTAAAAGACAGCACTTAACATGTTAAACATTCCCTCTATCTGTTGTTTAAAGAGAGTTCACCCAAGAATTGTGTCATCATTTACTCACTCTCGTGTCATTCCAAACCTGTATGGCATTCATTCGTCTGTATGAAAACGAATGTTTGGAAAGGACATCTCCATTTGTTTTATGAATGAAAGAAGCTCATACGACACAAGGGTAGAGTAAATAAGAATTCATTTTGGGTGAACTATTATTTCTTTTCTGTCAGGATGTCATGTATTTTATACTCGCCTTATTTGAGAGGTGAAAATGCATGTGTGATGCTAGTGGAAACGAATCTTACGCCACTCGGTTTGTTTGTCATCCACCTTCAGAACTAATTGGTTATAGAGAAAATTAAAATATATATGTTAAGCTTCATTCAGTGGACTGTACATATCACTAATATTTGAACTTGAATGCAATCCTCACTCATCCTGACACTATCACATATGACTCCTGTTTATAACCCAGAATCCATCTACAGTATGAATATATATTTTAGACCCTACTGAGACATAGAAATGGAAAAACCCAATTTCTGAAATATAAGTGCAAGGTCATATGTGATACTGTAATAAGACAAAAAACAAACAAAAAAACAAGTTTTAAAAAGACTGTTTAAGCTTCAGTATGATGTGCGAAGTTTAAGGGGATAGGTCACCCAAAAATAAAATATCATTTACTTACCCTCAAGTTTTTCCAAAACCAATAATAGGCAAATATAAGTGTTTTCATATAAACCATAAAAAATATAGCAACCGGGGGCTTTCAGGCTCTTAAAAGGACATAAATGCTCAATAAAAATATCATAAAGCTTGTCCATATGTCTTGTGAACTATATTACAAATCACTGAGAAGAATTTAAGTTATTCATAAAAAAATGGTTCGTAATGACATGAGAGTGCGTAAATGATGACAATTTTAATGGTATGCGGGTGAACTATCCCTCTATCTCACAATTTTAATGGTGAAACATGTTAAATGGCTAATGTGTACCTCTTTCTTTGCCTGATTATGGAAACAATCTGCAATTTTATTTCATATCAGGGCAAAGAGCGCTCCGAAAAGTGGAAATATGCCTTGTTCTTTATTCTGGTGAGTTGTTTTAAAACTTTGCCACACTTTTTTTTTTAATTATTCTTTTTAATTATATTTTTGGGGGAAAAGTGTGTAATTGTCTTAAAACTGGAACACTGTCGATGTACAGGGGCACTGAACTGCCCTAATTAGGGAAACGCATTTTGGCAAGACACTGCGATTAAATGATCATGAATGTGTCGGTCTTGTGTCACAATTCCAAGTACACTGTGGAACAAAAGTCCTTGTTTTTAAGTGGTCTGAAAGATTTGCTTTTGCCAAAAAAAAAAGAGAAAAAAATAGTATTCAAAAAGAAAAGCTAAAAAGAGGAAGCAGCTTGCGCAAGGGGAGGGGCCTGCTGTATAACCCGCCCACTGGGAGGAGTCATTAGCTCAGACCCTCCCCTAGCCCCTCCCCCCTCCAAAGCAACATCATTGTAGGCGCGTTTCCATCAGTGAGACGTGTGTATGTGATTACGTAGTCTTTAGTCTGGTGCTCCGTGACAAATGTGTACAAAAAATATATATATTTAAAAAAAAAACATACAAAGGAAAAAATTTAACATGAGTGAGGTTTTAAAATGTATCAACGATTTAAAAAAAATAGAAACAGTACTGCTGATAATACTCATGAGTTGAGGTCTGAAATCATGGTGAGCGTTTTTCTTTCGTTCGTTTATTGGATTGTGTGTTGGGGGCTCAGTGCCTCGTCTCTGGGTCCATGTTGCTCCATTTGTTTGTACAGACAACAAAAAAAAGAAAATTTGTAAAATATTGTGTCTGTGACTCCTTGTAAAATATTTTCAAATTGTTTATTACAGAGAATCAGTTATTAAATAATGTTCATATTTTTCACTTCAGTGCATTGTGTAGTGGTTATTTTTCTGATGCAATCAACATGATATAGAGCAGGGTGTCCGAACTCGGTCCTGGAGGGCCGGTGTCCTGAAGAGTTTAGTTCCAACCCCAATTAAACACACATGAAGCAGCTAATCAAGGTTTTACTAGGCATACTAGAAACTTCCAGGTAAGTGTGTTGAGGCAAGTTGGAGCTAAACTCTGCAGGACACCGGCCCCCAGGACCGAGTTTGGACAGCCCCGTTATAGAGGCTCATTAGAGATGCATAAACACGTAAATGTGATTCGAAGTCATTGGTCCCTATTTTCACACGTGTAGCATCATAATAATGTATTATATTATAAAAACTATACTTTTTTTATAGTTAGTTTTTAAAACTAACTTAAAGTTATTAAGGGGGAAGTCGTGGCCTAATGGTTAGAGATTCGGACTCGTAACCCAAAGGTCAAGTCATTCGAGTCTCATACCGGCAGGGATTGAAGGTGGGGGGAGTGAATGACCAGCGCTCTCTCCCACCTTCAATACCATGACTGAGGTACCCTTGAACAAGGCACTGAACCCCCAACTGCTCCACAGGCGCCGCAGCAAAAAATGGCTGCCCACTGCTCCAGGTGTGTGTGTGTGTGCATTTGGATGGGTTAAATGCAGAGCACTAATTCCAAGTATGGGTCACCATACTTGGCCACATGTCACTGTCACTTCAATGATTCATTTCTATTTATCTCTTTTGAAAGCAAAAAATTACTATGATAAAGCTAAATAATAAAAAAGTTGAGAAAAAATACACGGTATATTGACAGGCAGCATATAAAAAAAACATGAGATATTGCATCCATTTCTGAATTAAGAAAGAAAATTCAAGATTTTCTCACTTTTATACATGATTTGTGTTACTGATTTTGAACAATTATTCCTTGCACACAATTTGAAAAAATGGCTCTATTGGTAAGAAACACCAATTTTTCACAGTCTAATCAGTTCCCAATGGATAAAATCAAGTCCCATCCTGTGATTTTCTCATTGACTATCCTCTTTCACTCAGATGTAGATAAATTGGGTTGCAAACAGCATTTCATGTAAACTTTGGGTCTTGAAAATGAAAAGCATTGCAAATAATAGCACAAAAAGCCAATTAATGCAGAGTTGCATAGAAAAAAGCCAGTGTTTTTGACATGATCAGATAAGTATGATATTAAATGTACTTCATATTGATCACTTATGTCATTAATGTTTAGATTAGTACACTTTTACACTATTAGGGTTTTTAACACATTCACAACAGCTGTAGGAAGTCCAGGACTGCCTTATGCCAGGTCTCTGGATCATCAAGAGAACAAGGATGCCCCGCCCCCTTCATTACCACCACTTTGTGATTGGGCAGATTCTTCAGATTGCTTAGCGATGCTTCCCCGAGCTGAGTGTCCTGGTCTCCATAAACTATAAGAGCTGGAGTCTGTACAGGTACATAAGAATGAGCATCACTCATTTTTAGCACATTTTATAATAGATGGGTGTGTGTTTCTGTTTGTTCTCTGACGGACTCATTCCTGTCTCACCTGCACGCTGCTGTACTGCTCTGCTGTGAACTTCTCTGTGCAGATGGGAGCTACAGGGATGTAGGCCTTGACCTGCTCGGAGTGCTGGAAGAGGAACGGCAGCGAGTACATGCCGCTGAGAGACGGGCTGATGATCACCACGGGGCCGGTCTGCAGAGCCTCACACACCTGTCTGAGGAACACACCTGGAGCCAGCTGACCCACTGGAGCCGGGGCCGGAGCCGCCTTAGACTGACCCAAACCTGAGGGAGCAACGGCACGGACACAAACAAGCGGGTTTAGAAGGAAATCTGTTTTAGTGAAAGATAGGGAAAGTTCTCATATTATGCTGGTCCAAGTTATGAGCTTATGTATTGTGCTAAGATTGCAGTTAATGTTTGCCAGTTTGTTAAGAGTTGCTGAAATGGATCTATATAGTAGAAGAGATTTTTTTTTTAATACTTTAATATAAAGGCTGTTAAATATTATCATAATTATTTATAATGGGTAAATTTAATTATAATAAATGTTATTTTACCATATTAACAATATGAATGAATAAAAGTAATATATTCAAATACTAACAAAAAGCACTATGGTATTACAACAGGTTTTGGCATGGTAAATTTATGGTAATTTTGGTAAAAATTATATAGCATTAATTATAGCAATAAAATATATAGCATTTTTTTACATATGGAATATCACTTAGTTTTTATAAATATATTTATATAGTTTAAAATATAATTATTCTACATATTAAAGGCTATTACCGGCAGCCATATCACCCTGTAGCCCAAAACTGGTTGCCCACTGAAGCTAAGCAGGTTGAGCCTGGTCAGTACCTGGATGGAGACCTCCTGGGAAAACTAGGTTACTGCTGGCAGAGGTGTTAGTGAGGCCAGCAGGGGGTGCTCACCCTGTGGTCTGTGTGGGTCTTAACGCCCCAGTGTAGTGACGGGGACACTATACTGTCAAAAAGCACTGTCCTTCGGATGAGACGTTAAACCGAGGTCCTGACTCTCTGTGGTCATTAAAAAATCCCAGGATGTCTTTCAAAAAGAGTAGAGGTGTGACCTTGACGACCTTGACATCCTGGCCAAATTTGCCCATTGCTCTCTGACCATCATGGCCTCCTAATCATCACTGATTGGCTTCATCACTCTGTCTCCACTCCACCAATAAGCTGGTGTGTGGAGGGCGTTCTGGCGCACTATGGCTGCCGTCTCATCATCCAGGTGGATGCTGCACACTGGTGGTGGATGAGGAGATACCCCCTGACAATGTAATCATACAAAAGAGTCTGGCTATATTCCATGCATGGTAATAATATGTAAATACCATGGCACATAATTATGGTAATTATCCAGTACTATGGCATTTTTTAAAGTACCATAGTATTACCATCTAATATATGCACTCTGTAGCGTGGTATGAGCGCAGTGTTTCTGAAGCACACCTGGCAGGTCGATGGCCACAGCTCGGTCCCCCGCGGCAGCTAAACTCTCCAGAGTCCCGATCCTCAGACAGTTCTCCGACGAGAACCGGATCCCGTGCAGCAGCAACACGCAGAGTCTGGCACCGCTCGACGGAAGCGCCTGTCGGTAGAACAGCGGCTGATCTCTGCAGATCTCCACCAGAACCGAGCCTTCAGACATGATGATACCAAACCAAACCTCTGGAGAAACACACAGGAGCAAAGTTCAAGAGCTAAACACGTTCGCGTTGATTTCTGCAGAGATATATAGAAAGTAGCTAAAGTTAGAATACGTTACAATATAAAGTAGCCTGTTCCACCAATTAATTTTGTTAAAGTTTAATAATTCACCTATGAACCGGAGTAATAGTCAGATCTTTTTGTACCAGAGTAAAGTGCTGCAGAGGTTTGAGTCTCGGAAGATTCTGTCAGTTTTACCAGAGACACACTGACCTCTACCTCACACCTCTGACAACTATTACAACATCATAACGAGCCCAAAGTTTCCTCACCCCCCCCCCCCCCCCCCCCCCCTCTCACTGCCTGCCTGGTTCAGTGTTGCCAACTTAGCAATTTTGTTGCTAAATTGAGCTACTTTTCATATTGACATTATCAGAGTAGGGCACAGGGATGCTCACTTCCGCTTGGAATTTATGTAATAAAAAGTAGGCTAGTTATTTATTAGTAATAGTAATAGGAGTATTTAATTAACAAATAATGAACAAGTAATGTATTATTACCTCAAATTGTAAGTTATTAATAATAATAGGCTTTGTTATTATTATTGTTATATTCTTATTAGTTTGTTTTTGGCATATGTTTGAGGTTAAGAGTTGTTTGCTTTAGCCAAATTTATTGGGAAATGTCCTGTTCTATCAGGTCATCTGAGGAGTACACAACAACACACACACACACACACCACCCCCTTCATCAATTCAACCATTCAAAAAGAATCAAAGTCCTCAGATGAGCTCTGCTGTTGGAGTAAAGCAGCTCTTATACCATGACTCCACTCTTCTTTCTCACAGCTCTGCTGCTCTGGCCTGACACAGTTCATGGTAAGATCAATACTCTCATAATTAATGAGTTCTTATTTCACATGAAGTATTTTGATACATTTAATATTGTTGTGTTTTAAGGTGAATTGTTTTTAGACAGCCTAATTGATTAGGCTCCCAAACAGCCAGCAAACAAACTTTCTATGACTCGATTCTGCTCAAAAACACAATACTATAATAAAAACTACACTCTAAAAAATGATGGGTTAAATACAACCCAGTGCTCGGTAAAATATGGACAAACCCAGCAATTAGGTTGTTTTGACCCAACTTTCTCACTTCTCATGTGTTTTCATCCCTGCAGGAAAGCCACATATCTTCCTTACACAGTATTATGCTCGTTACTATTCAACTGGAGGGCAAACCTATGGACCACCGAAGTCTGTTTATTGACCATCTGATGCATATTGCAAGCAGAAATAGTAAGAGCTGGCTCAAATCAATATTTCCCATATGACTGGCTGGCTTTACAAGTCACTCAAATGGTCAAAAAGTCATGTCCTCCTGTCTAAGTAAAACACCTGTCTAAGTAAAACACCCCCCCCCCCCACACACAACACAAATGATTGTAAAGAATTGTAAAGATAAAATATATTTATTATATAAATGCATCATTCATTCATTCATTCATTCATTCATAATCTGGTGGTTCTTGGTCAGAATAGGCTGCAGTGAGGACCAGAATTAAGTTTACATTTATATATTATAAGGTCAGTCTTCATCTAAGCAGGTGAACAGTTAGACAAATTGTAGCTCAATTTAGTGTTGGGTGATATGGTCATTTTTCAAATCGTCATATCGCCAGCCCGTGAGATCGCCGATACACGATATTATCGTGCGTGTGTGCGTGCGTGCGTGCGTGCATGGGTGGGTGGGGGCAAGAGAGACGCTGTAGTTATCATAGGCTATTTCATAACTATGTGGTGTTTTAAACCATGTGGGCGCGCGAGAGAGGGCCTATGAAAGCACCAATAATCGAAAAAATATATACTTTCAAACATAGGCTATTGATAAACAAACATGTTAAATATAAAAATATTTAAAACAGCGATTTCATTTATATTCGGATACAACAGTCATACATTGCTATTAGGACCGCAAGTCCTGTAACAAGTTTGCCGCATCAGAGCACGGAAGTTATCAGTCTAAAATGTCTGCTGTCAACGGTGAAAATCAAAAGTAGGTTTATTTTAAAGACTAACAGTTTAACACTAAATATTGGACATAAACGAACACGTTAAATATAAAAGTATTTAAAACATTTAAGTTCATATATTTGGAGTAAAGTTAAATTCATCAGATCCATCAGTCATACAGCGCTCCGGACCGCGCGCCCCATGACAAGCCCGACGCACTGCCACAGAAACAAGGATGAGATGCGTTCTAACATAACTGTGGCATTAAACTCAGTTAGTGAGGGTTCGGTTAAAATATTGCACATATATAGGCCATTCAGATTACTTGTTAAAATGCAATGAAATACCTTATATCAGCAGACGATGTACGTCTGTGTTTGTAGACTCCTTCACCGTATACAAGCTCTAATCCTCATTTGCACGAGTGTGAAATGTGGTGCTGAAGTGAAGTAGCGGGGCAATTCGATAATAATAGCCGAATTATAATAGGCCGTCTAATAATAATAATAATTTAATACATTAGGAGAATGAACCTAATATCGTCTTGACTATCGACAAAGACATCTTCTATTGTCGATATCTCTGACTATCGTCGATACACGATACTATCGTCTATTGGCACAACCCTAGCTCAATCTTATCAAAACGAGTACATATTCTGAAAAGAACAACAGCATTTTGATCAGTGACATCTTGCTCTGATCCTGCAATTACTAGTACTGCTCCCCACACACCATCCTCTTCCACACTGGAGGAGCAATCAAGGGTTTAGTCATAGAGGGACCAACACAGAAGCCAAATAAAAAAGAAAATGCTATCATTTCACACAAAGTGGAGCTGTGTGGGAGCGCAGCTAGACAGTTCATTCTTGGGTGAGAAACTGTCGCGAAGCACAGAAATATGAAAAAAGTAGTGGGAGTGGAGATCAGTGCATTGAGCAATGAATGCAGGCCTGCTCTTTTTTGCTAAATTGCTACACTGCACAGATTCGATTAGTCTGAGACCACATGCACACTGCAGTTAAATACAGTTGTCACTCCTGTTCTGAGTTCTTGATCTCATTCTGTACACAAAGATTTTGGTTTCTGCGAGTAACAACTGCATTCTGCAACCAAATTCACTCCTGAATAATGTTGTGAAGTGCATGTCAGGTAGTCAGGTTGACTGTAAATAAATGAAATGAAATTAATGAATGAAATTCTTTTAAAGGGGTGCTATTATGCTTTTTCACTTTAGTTAGTCTGTAATGTTGCTGTAATGTTGCTGTTTGAGCATAAAAAAGATCGGCAAAGTACAAAGGTCAAAGTCCAATTCAAAAGGAGATATTTTATTATGATTTTATTTAACAGAAATCACTTTTCAAAAACTACAATGAACGACTCGTTTGGACTACAACGCATATTTTCCAGGATTTGTGATATCACAAATATACCAACGAATGGGACAAGACCTGGTTGAGCTGCACTAGAGAAGGCAACGAGTGTTATCACTATGTCGGAGACACGCTAGCTTTCCCAAGGCAGACGAACTTAGAGTGGTTACAATCATCCGGGTTTAAATCACGCTAAAATTGATTTTATTTTGACACAATATTTACACTGAAGCTCACAGGTGGCTATGGTAAGGGGCATGACATTTCCCGACCAGGCGCCGAGTGCTGCCAATCACAACACACACTGGCCCAGCTAACCAATCACAACACATTTTGTATGTCAGACTGGGGAGAGAGGTGTTGTAATAATGTAAAATATGTGAAATATTATGTGTTTTTCGAACAACCTAGTATGAGAGCCTGTTCTAGTACACCCCCAAAACAAAATCAAGACTTTGTAAAAGAGCATATGTAAGAAGGGGTTATGGTTTCATGGTTTATTTTAATGGCACAAATCAAGCACAAACTGCACCTATTTGGATGTCTTGGGGTGGAGAGTGATGTCAGTGCCCCGAATTGCACTTATTATTTCTGAGGACGGGAATAAATAAAATGGCCCAATCCCAATTCTACTCCTTAGCCCTTCCCCTTTCCCCTACCCCTCCGTTTCGCGCGTTCACGTGAAGGGGTAGGGGTGTCTCAATTCTCTTTTGGTTGGAGGGGTAGGGGAAGGGCCAGACAGCCCTTCAAACGAAGATTTTTCGGGACCACACTTCAAACGAAGGGGTATGAATTATCTCCGGCTTCAGCGGCAACATGGCTGCCAGAGCGAACAAAAAGACACATAAATTTAAGCATTACTGGCATTAATAAAGATTTTAACGAAAAGTAATCATTTGTTTTGTTACATTCAATCGTGAGTTCATATTTACAGTCATGTTACTCAAAGAAATGTTTGCAAAAATTGCTAATATTTGCTAACGTCATATCATTATAGACTGCACGATAGTGCCACAACATATTTTCATGTCTGATCAGGGCGATAACCACTGTAGATATTAAAGAGGGCTAGTCCCCCCAATAATTAGAAATCGCTAAACCCTTTTCTCAAATATTGCCAATTCGAGAGAGAGAGAGAGACAGAGGCGAGCGATGGAAAGTTGAGTGTAGGTCGCGTCTGTGCAGTTTCTTCTTTTGAGTGAGTTTACTTCAAAAACAGCGATTTTATCCTCTTGTTGCTGGAAAATATAATGTAGCGATTCAGTATTTAAACTGTTATTAATAAAAGTCGCGGGGCGGCGTTGACAAGTTTCTTTTCTCCTGGATGTGTGAGTGCGTGATCTCTGATAGGTGTGTGTGTGTGTGTGGTCCTAAAGCAGCGCATTAATACAGAACGGTAATTAAAGGCTCTAATGCGCACACCAGTATAGGTGTGTGTATTAAGGAGTCTAGACGGACATATGATGACGTGTGGACGGATATAGTAGGGTGTCCCCAATTTTAGGTCAATATTTTACCCCTACCCCTTGACACTCGGTTTCAAGGGACAAGGGGAAGGGGTAGGCGGAGGGGAAGGGGAAGGGGAAGGGGAAGGGGTATAAAATAGAATTGGGATTAGGCCAATGTTAATTTACACACTGGCACAAATCGAGCACAAATGAGTAGCACCATTTTGGAATGATTTAGATTGCATGGGGTGGAGAGTGACGTCACTGTTCCTAAAAAGTTTTCTGTTCTTTTTTTATTGTTATATTTAAAAAGTGGTCATAGTTACAGAGTTTCTTTTAATGGCACAAACCGGCACAAATTGAGAACAAACGAACGACACTGGTTTAGAGAAATTTGGATGGCATGGGGTGGAGAATAATGTCACTGCCCTGAATTATGTTTGTTTTTTCTAAGGAGGGGAAATAGATACAATGTTCATATTAAAAGCACAAATCAAGCACAAACAAATCTAAGGAAGGAAAGTAGATACACTGTTTGTTTTAACGACACAAACCAGGACAAACCATGCACAAATGAACTACGCCGAGCGATTTGGGCAACATGAGGTGGAGAGTGACGTCACACAGTCAAAAAAATAATCTTTAATATCTCAAACACCAAACCAGCACAAATGTTTGTTTTTGCTGCACAAACTTAGCACGAACGAATGGCATAGTTTTGGTGATTAGCCTATTTCTTTTTATAGGGTGCCAAATTCACAGAGGTCAAGCCCGTGCTTAGGTTGAGGGTGGATGATGACTACAGCGTAAACTTTACTCATTGAGCAATCGCTGTGTTACTGGTTATTTGTTCATTACTTATTACTTGCTCATCTCATACATTACATTGTAATTATTACTTATATAATTACTAGTTATTTGTTTCAATGTGCTTGTTCTAGTCTTAGTTTTACAAACTTAAATTAAGGCTGAAATAGACTACATGACTGTTCCCCAGATTTTTGCTCTAATTTTCAGTTTAGAAGGATTGACGCTAGTTGCCGAAAGTCATAGCCAGTCTTTAGATTTTGATCTGAGTCTGATCGATTTCATAGAAAACTAAGTAGTGTATGATGACCAAAGATACTTATGTAATATAAATTTATAAGTGTTATATATATAAATATATAATTTATTAACTTTAGACTATGATATCATCCAGTCGGAGGATATCAAACATGTTTGATATTTTGAGCCAATCTAAGAACACGTATTGTTTTTATTTCCGTGCGTCTCCTAACAACGAGGTGCACATTTCTGCGTGAGTTTGTTTGGATGATTGAAAAGTTGGTAGTGTATGATCCTCATTCGTTTAGTGTATGATGCCCAGTTTTTCCTCTGTAATCGTTTACAAGTGTGTTATGCCTAATGTTTTAAAATCTTAAAAGTTGTGTAGTGTATCCTAGTCTTTAATTGAAAAAGTTATTTTTTTCTTTTTTAATTTAAGTTCTTTGAACTATTTGTTATGACAAAATGTTCAAGCTTGTTTTTAACTATTAATAAGGTTAATTGTATTTTTTAGTGTACATAGTGTATAGTGTACTTAGTTGATTACTTATTTATAATATTTAATTATTTGTAATAAAATCAAGAAAAACAATTGGGCAGCTAGCTAAAAAGCTAAAAAATCGGGTAGCTTAAAACTGTGGATTATTATATTAATAAAAATGTTCATACTGAACTGTAATTTTCTTTTAATATTAAAGCTGTCTCGGTATATGCTGAACCACATCAGTCAACCCTATTTTACCATCCTTAGTCTATTCAAAACACCTGTTTATAGTATATAATACAGCCTCACATATTTTTGCCAAGAAAACAGTGTAAGTAGGTGTACAATCACAAGTGGCAGCATTTCACATCCACAAGCTATACATCATCCTAGGCACATGCAGTTATTTCCCTTGTGCTTGACTTATGTGAAAGGAATGAATATGGAAAAACATGTAGATTTTCATGATATTCTTCTTATTTGGGTTAGAATACAATCCAGATCTGCATATGAGCATAATAATAATGGAGAATTCTGTGGGGTGCAGAGTGAACAGGAGGGAGGAGAGAAAGAGAGATGGGTTGGGTTGGGTTGGGTTGGGTAGGGGGGGGGGTGTGTAGCGGAAGAGAGGGAGGGAGGGAAGAAAGCAATGAGAGGATCTTGAAATTGTGCGCTAATAAAATTCGAGGTCATTTACATCTGAGATGGGACTGAGTGGCAGGCGTTACCATGGCGACATTCCCACGGGTCTTCAAGCGCTCTGCGCTCCCTGACAGCAGCAGAGAGAAAGAGAAGGAAGGAAAGAGGGTAACGCGCGTTCATACTACGGGGGAAACAGTGAAAGCAGAGGGATCGCGCAAAGCGGGACTGTGGGGTTCAGCCGAAGGAGAGACAGGAAGAAAATAGGCAGCAGAGGACGCAACAGAGGAAAAGTGTGTATGTGGTGTGTGTGTGAGAGAGAGAGCTGTGTCTTAGAGTGAGACTGGCTGCATGGCTAAGCCTTCAATTTTTAATCAGCATGCACCAGGAGGCAGACACACCGAAGGAGTGACTTAATAATGCACAATTAAATTAGAAACTGGGCCCAGAATACAGGTAGATTCTTTCAGCCTGTCTGTCTCACTCATTTGTACTCAAATACCTGCTCATTCTCGCCCTTAATCGCTTCTTCCTTGTGGTATTCACTTGTCTCATTGCTCAGCCACTCCTTCATTCCAGCAGTTTTTGAGCAAGTCGTAGTTTCCCATGCTCACTTCCGTATTCTTTCACTCATCACAGGGCTTCACCTGTTCTCTTGAAATAAGGCCAGAAACATACTTGACACAAGTACGCAGATGGCTGATGTGGTCCAGTTGAACATACTTGACATGCACTGTGTTGGTCTGGCGGTAACAAACCTCAGTACTCAAGGGGGCGATAGAGTTCCCTTCAAATGTTTTTATTTAACCAGATGTGTTATTCAGATATGTTGCTGTAAACATGCTGACTTTTCTGACTTTGACTTTGCTTTTCAGGCTGTTGCTAAGCCTTTACAATAGTTGAAAGAATGAAAAAATGGACTGAAAAAGAAGAAAGTTGATGCTAATTCCCACTATAGTGCCCCTTATGGCAGTCTGATACATTTCACAACAGAATTGATCTTGCTTAGCTGGAAGTGTCTTTATTCACATAGTTGAATATGTTTCTGGCAGTGTTGTCACAGTACCAAATTTAAGTAGTTGGTACCAACACCAGTAAAAATAAATAAATACAAATTTTGAATAAATGATATTAGTTCATTATTAATGCTTTTAATAGTTATAAGTAAATAAAATTATATTAGCATGCAGCCTTACATAATTGAACAAAACATCAAATATCACAAAACACACGTAAATAGAAACCTTTGATGAGCTTGAAAGCAGCCATCTATTAGTGGGTACCGGATTGACTTGGTACTTGGTACTGGCAACGTTATGTTTTTAAAATGTAAATATCAACATGGTACCAAAGTACTGGTATTTATTACAACACCAGTTTCAGATCTAGGTCACAAGTCAAACTGACAAACAAAAATGCAATTTTTTTCTGTTCAGTTATAATGTACACTAGCATTCAAATGTTCGGGGTCAAGACTTTTTTTAAATCAATATTTTTATTTAGCAAGGATGCTTTAAATTTATCAGAAGTGACAGTAAAACTTACCTTACAAAAAATTCTGGAATCCTGAAAAAAAGTACAACTTATTCCAACATTGATAATAAGAAATCATTCTTGGGCACTAAATCAGCATATTAGAATGGTTTCTAAAGGATCATGTGACAGTGAAGAGTGGAGTACTTGTTCATTAGTCTCCTTAGTTATACTCCCTGTTCAGTTCAGTCGTTGCTGGTTATTTGCAGGTGTGTGCTACGTTTGTTCCTGTGATTCTCCTCTATTTATTCCTTATGGATTTATAATTAAAAGACTATTTTTGGATAATACTCTTTCGTCATGCGCTTTAAATGGCACTACACATGACAGCAAGTAAAAATTGCCATTGGAGTAACTGACCTGTTGAGCAGTATTATTGTATCTTTGTTAATTATTTTCACTTTTTTAATTATTATTTTTGTCATTCTTCGTTCTTTGTTATAATGCTGTAATTCCACACTTTAAACAAAATGGAAATATTAGGAACAAAATCAGGTCTTTGTTATGAAGAGAATCACTATTGTATGACACAGTGATGTGTGCTTGCAAGGAAATCCATTCCTGTCTCTAAAATACTGATGAGATGTGAATGGCCGGCCATGTTCCTAGCATACTGGTTAATTAAAGTAGAGGGGGTGGGTCGATGACGATGAGCAGCCCTGCTCTCAGGTGTTTCAGTGAATATAGCAGCAGCCCTGATTCCTCCACTGTCTAGGGGGCCTCAGTGGTGTGCGGAGCTGCTTCAGTCTCTCCCTTCAGTAACGGCTGTCCTCCACGCACACAAATAGCCATCAGAGGATAATGAGAGCCATGATCCTTTGACGCCATCTGTCACTGGAGGGTGTGCATGCACAGGCTACCGAAACCAGACAAAACATGCACACACACACACACAGGCAAGAGGGAAGGCAGTAGTTGCAGTGGAGGACCCATTTCATTTCTTTTCTTTTCAGTATAACTGCATTTCCAGGACTGTCCATCTTAAGCGTTACATTTAACAATGAGTAGCTTAATACAAGCTATTAATCTGTATAAAATACTGTCTACAAGTACGAGTGATTATCTATCTTTCTGTCTTTGTTTCTATGACGTATACCAAAACATCTGATATAGTGAAGTTATTCTGAATAGGCTTTTATTACAATGTCACATGCTACAATTTAAAAATTATAGATATTTAGCTTGTTTGTTTGATCCTTTTTAGCTAACAGGTCTTTATTTTATATAATTTTCATGTAAAATACAGAATATTCAGAAATGTTCTCAATCCGCTGTCATAACATTGGTAACTGCAGCAAATGTTGCATATGAGAATACATTTCATTCTTTTCATTTGATTAATCTTCAATGATCAATATCTTCTGCATTGTCTGTTTCAGCAATACTTTACAATAAGTTTCAATTTGTTAACATGAGTAAATGCATGACTGTACGGTGACTTGATCAACAATACTTTTGTAACATTGTTACACCTTCTAATGTGCTATTGTTCATTCATTTGTATTCATAATACATTAATTTATACAAATTTAAATGTTACAGTTTATTAGTAAATGTTGAAATTTACATTTACCAAAATTAATAAGGTCTGTAAAAAATATTATTCTTTTTTTGTTCATAATGCCTCATGTATTATCTACATAATACCTAATGCATTACCTAATGTTAACAGATTTTAAAGTGTTACCTCTGTTTCTTTTTATATTTCAGATTTTCTCTTGTAAATTGTCGTTCAATTTGCTCTTCTAACTATTTACAGTACATTAATTCAGGTTCGGTGGTTCTTGCTCGTACAGACTGGGGTAATGTGCTTCATTTAGGGTCACAATGGTGACCATTTTTTTTAACTCTGTTTATGGGTTACCTCTTAAAAGATTCAAACCTGTATGTTTGTGTTACCACTCCAGAGCTTTAACAGTTATGCTACCACCAAAGCCAACTGACTATAGATGAAATTATCAGGAATAATAATAGTAATAAAAAAACACATTGGACTGACACAAAGTATTGCTTAACAAAGCCCAGAGGCACAATTGTTTGAATAGTGAAGAAGAAATTTGTCTGAACGACTGCAAAACCAACTCATTTTGAATGAACATAGCAACAGTTAAGTTCATTGAGGTGACAATATCCAGTCTTTCCATTGTCTGGTGAAACTGGACAGTGTGTGTGCGTGTATGTGTGCCCTTCAGTGTTCTGGGGACTTCCCCTCTCACTCCTTTCCGTCTCCCCGTGCAGGGAGGAGATGTTAATGGCTCTCTGGATGTGTTAATTAGCTAGAACAGTGGTTAATGAGGAAGGGTGAAATAGAGAAGGGAAGAGAGAGAGTGTGTGCGTGTCTTTAGGTGGTTATGTGTGAGGGTGTGTATGAGCGGAAGGGCGTGTGTATTCAAGTGGCACATTGGATCGGTGGAAAGCTTATACAGTGGGTCGTCTCACACTGAAGGCAATGGAGGTCAGATGAGGGCAAGAATCTTAACACGGTCATTATAACCATGACCACAGAGTTAGAAAAATATGTAGGAAAAACAGCACCATCTACAGGCCTGGAGGTGTCTGTCTTTGTTTAAAGCTAAAATAAAAAAAAGATTTTGACCGAGGAGAAAAGTCAGAGGATAAAATTAATGCATTTAAACTGTGGTTCAGTTAATGGTTCAATTAAACTCATTTATTTTTTTTTGTTTCATTTGAACCATTTGTATGTAGCTTGATGCATTTATGTATTTGTCAGATGCATTTATACACAGCTACTTACATTGCACCCAAACTGTACACTGTACTGTACAAACACGACATTGCCATTGCTAATGGAATGCTGTTCTATAGTAGAAAACCTATAGAAAGAGACAATTAACCAATAATTGGTTCTTTACAATAAGGTTCTTAATGTTAGTTAACATTAGTTCACTAAGGAGGTTTACAGCATTTACAAATTTAAAGCATTTATATAGTCTTATAGCATTTATTAATCTTGTTTAATTTATAAATATCCTATTGTTCAGTGTTGATACATTCTAGGTCATAATGAATTGAAGTGGTAGTTCACCCAAAAAAATTCATCATTTACTCACCATCAGGTCGTTCCAAATGTGTGGAACACACACATACACACACACACACACAAAAAGATGCTAGAAAATTATAAAAGATATTTGTTTTAACTGCTTTTGTCCATACAATGAAAGTCAATGGGGTCAAAGAAAGAAAGAAAGAGACTTTTTTTAAAATATCTTAATTTGTTCCACAAAAGAAAAAAAAATCATACAGTTTTGAAACGATGAGGTTTATGGGAGAATTTACATTTTGGGGTGAACACACATTTTCACAATGCTGACCCTAAACTTAGACACACACTAGTTAGAGAGAGAAAAAGTCAAATGCAAAAGAGAGAAAAAAGTGAGTGACAGAAAAAATGTGTGCGTGTGTGTGAGAGAGAGAGAGAGTAAAAGAGAGAGTTGTGGGTGCGAGCGAGCGTGTTAGGAAGAGAGAGAGTGAGTGAGCCTTTATTCTGAGTGGAATAGCTAATGAGGGCCCTGCGGAGCCTAGCTTTGCTGTGCGCGGTCGTAATGAACAGTGGCAGCCTGGCACGCCGCGCCCATGAGCTTTATTATTCACACGCATACATCAGAATACGGCAGAGAAATTATGCAAATACTGGGAAGAGAAAGCTAGAGAGAGGGAGATGATGATGGAGAGAGGAAGAGAGGCTGAAGGGTGGGGGGATTATTGGGGGGGAGAGAAGGAGGGAGCCTTTACAGCAGGTTGGAATTTGTTTTTTAATGCTGAAATAAAAAGAGGCTCTGCTTCAGAGAGGAATCACGCTCTATTTTCTGAGAAGGCTGATTTAAAATGTATAGCTGCCACGTGTGTGTCTGGAAGTGAGTATTTGTGCATCTCCTTTATAGGAAAGAACGTGTGAGTCTATTGTAACAGTGTATTGTAAATCCATCAAATATGTTTGAGTTGCAGATATCCTCTGTACGTCTTGGTGAGCATATGTGCATGCATTTGCATAGCAGTGCAGGGGATGCAGAACTGAAGAGAAATTATTCTCATTTTAAAGAAGACTGGCAAGTCTTTCATGTGCTTCTTTCAGGTCCCATAACTAGCACTCTCACTAAAGACGTACATGAGAATATTTGAGGAAGGCTTAACACGAGTGGCCACTGCATAACTCGTCCCACGCTGTTGTTGTTACGCAAATGATGCCTCAAATCATATGGTTTGTTAATGATGTGCTGTTACTTTTCTCAGCAATCAAACTTGTGGACAATTAGGCTATTTTCATTTCCCAAATTCTTATTTTTAGGCAGGTAACTGAGCCTTATGAAGGACCAGAAATCGAATTGATTTTGCTTGAGATAGTAAGGAAACACCTAGAACCACTAGCAGCACCCTAGCAACCACCAAAACAACCAAGCAATAACAAGGTACTAAAAACACTCTGGACACCCTAGCAACCACATAGCAATAAATAAATAAAATATAAGCTATTAAAGTTTAAATCTAATTAATTACATGATGTGCCTAAATTAATCCAGTTAATCGCAAATGAATCACACATCAATTATTGAGAAATTACTCTCCAAAATATCATGTAAAGTCATTGTGTTAGACGAGAAAAGCATTGAATCGACAATACAAAAAGTAGCTTTAGAAAGAAACATTTTTATTCAACCTTGTGTAAACAATGATAATAATTGAGCAAAACCAAACAAATTTGACAATATTATAATACAATATTAACTTCTTGCTTATTAAACTATTGTTTAAAATCAGTATGACATTTGCAATTGTTCAGATATTTGGGAAATTAGGGAAAAAACAGTAGTCTTGCTTGTGTGATATTGCTAAACTATAATCATATGATATAAATGTAGGACAAAAACCCATACAGGGCATTTTTTGCCCTTGTATCTTAAATATTAGTGGTATAAAACTGCATTCCAATAGGCTACATCATGCTGTCTGTCATCGTCCTGCATCATGTTCGTCAGCACCTGCATGTACTAGATGACATACATGTTTAGGCGAGGTGTGTTAATGATTTTAATGTGTTATTTGTCCATAATTAATTGCACCAAATTAACGTTAAATAAACAGACCTAGTTATAAACACTCAGAGCTCCTTAGCAACCCCAGGACAATGCAATAAAAACACTCAGAATACCTTAGTGACTGCATAGCAACTGGAAACCACCTTAGCATCATAGCAGTGACTTTTGCACAAGTAAGCCTCAGTTAAATTTTTTTCAGAAAATGTAAGATGTAGCTCCCTGTAGCCTTTTGTTTCAAACATTCTTGACTATTAAATATTACTGCAAAATGCTGGCAGTAGTAATTTTGGGCCGTAAATGCATTATCTTTTGCACTGTATTATAAATGAGCTGCTGGCAAGAGTGGAAAAGGTTCTTCCAATGGTTTTACGGTGTAGAGGTCATAAACTCTTGCTTACGTTCCTGAGGCTGCTCTCCTCCTTCAGACTGGCCTTATATGGACTGACTGGGTCTGCTTCAGCTTCACCTCTCCTGTACACCCTTTCTCTTTCTTTCTCCTTCTGTTGCTCTGTATTTCCGTCTCATGTTCTGACCCTCAAATTCATGCTTCTCCAAGCAGTTCAATGTAGTGCTGAATGAGGTTATGTTTTATAGTTCTTAAAGCACTTTCAACAGTTGTACCTTTTAAAATTAGTGTATGTATTGATATTCAAGGTGTTGTTCTGATTGATATTAACATCAGGTCAAACTGTCTTGAGAACCTCTCTGCAATGTTGAGCAGGTTTAATGTGTACTAACTTTTAACTTGAAAGTGTATTGCAGTAGAGATTCAGTTTATTTAAAATTAGCTGTCTTACCTTGTCTTAATGTAACTAGTGTTAGCATTGTAGTAGCCTACTAGCATGTAAGCTTTGTGTGGGAAAGCCCATCATGACAAAGGTCAGACCGGGAAAGCCCCAGTTGCTCAAGGGAAAAAAACATGTCTGGGAACTTAGTAATCCTTAAATGGCTACCCAGGAAGTTTTAGGTGAATTTTTTACTTGAATCTGTCCCAGAAAGTTTAATTATTTGCTAGGTTTGGATTATTATTAACAAGAAATCCTTATTTCTTGACTAAAAATTATTGTGCACACTAATACAATTAAAAAGTTTTTAAATATTTGCTCACCACTTGTTTGCCTGAGTGGTTCCATTTACTTTGCTATCAGAGCTCTACCTATTTAAATAAATGACTAAATAACACTTTTTTAGGTTTTGATACTTTTATTGTAAACTACTGTTCAGAGGTTTGGGGTCAGTATTTTGTTATTATTATTTATTTGAATTACATATTCAAATAAATGTATTCAAATATAAAACAGTTAATTTAAACTAATATTTAGCAGTATTTCTGTTTTTACTGTGTCAGCCTTGGTGAACATAAGAGACATAAACAATCTTGCCGACCTTAAACTTTTGAACTGTAGTGTAAATATTCATTTATAAACCATTATTTTTAGGTATTATTCAATCTCTCAATTTGGTGTATCATCTATACTCAATTGATCCTTTGCAAAGACCCGCCCCCCTTAGTTACTGTTGCTACGTTCGACAATATGGCGCTCTCATGCCACACGTCATGTTCTCACGCAGTGAAAAATACATCGCAGAGCAAACAGGACACTGACAACATGCCGACAGACAAGACAGAGCAGCAGGTTACTTTTGGTATGAAACAAAGTCTCAGCTTTCAAATTTTGTCATTTTTCAAACAATAAATACTCTTTAATGGCTCTTTAATGTGTCATAACAGATCGCTGTAGTGCTTCAGTTCAAGCAGCACATGAACCGATTATCTCTTCCTCTTTACTCATTATAGCATGAAATAAACATGAATGAACATCAGAACATCAGGTATCTTGTTTCAGCCATGGAAAGACATCAGTACACACCATTTTTCAAGTACAAGTCCACCAACATAAATCTACTCTACTGTTTGTTTGTCGGACATAATGGCAGATTCAGCATTATGATTGGTCAGATTGCCTGTCAATCAATCTCCCATGGGTGAATTATACTACTTAACTTATGCTGCGTTCGATTTACCTTGGAAGTCATATGTCGGAGCTGGGAATGACGTCACACCCATATTGGATTCTGAAGTTGGAGTTGTTGCGATTCCTTTGAGATTTTGAGTCGGAACAGTTAAAAGTTCATACTGTGAACTCAGAATTTCCAACTTCCGGTTACACAAAGGACCTCTTTGTTACTATTTTAAGTCACATTTTTTAAAATACTCTGCAGTACCTCATTTCATTTTTGCAGTTAGTTTTAAAAATATTGCACGCAGCAATAAACTTAAGGTCCCCAACAAACACTCAGAGATAGTCAGGATGGAGGAGGGATAGGAGAATTGTCCAAATGTTTGGGGTACCTTGTTACACACATGGTTGCGATTGACGGTTATGAACAGGCTCCATGCTCCCTTGTTTCCTTCATCCTTCATTCGTATTATCTAACCCGTGATACCCATTAACAAAATCCTAATTTCATCAGTCAGACAAAAAAAAAATATAAATATCTTTATTATTTTATTTGTTTGTTAAACATGCTACTGTGTCTAAAATCACAATTTTCCTTGTGTGCAAAAATATAATGTTTTTAAAACTAACTGCAAAAATGAAATGAGGTACTGCAGATTATTAAAAAAAATGTAACATAAAATAGTAACAATTAGGTCCTTTGTGTAAATATATGATCCTTTGTTTTCATGGCTCCATTAAAAAGCTTTTCTTGTGTATTTTGAATTGTCAAATGTTTGAAATGTCTTGGTCGGGATTGAACTCATTTTCAACTGATGCAGGCCACGGACTGTCCAGAAGTAAACACGGTATTCTTGTTCTGTCAGGGTGAAGGACGGCAAACTGCTCGATCCGTTTGAAATCTGCATGTAGTGATGGCTTATGAATAAATAATCCCCATACGGCATCTCATGCAAATCCATGCAAATGAGGGCTCGGGGCCATACAATTGTGCAGGGTGCGTATGTGTTTATATGTGGAGACGAGAGGGAAGAATTGGTTGTGTTTGTGAATGTATGCGCAGGAGGGTTTCTCAAATATAAGCTTTACCATGTGTATCCACTCTGAATTGATGACTTTGCAGTTAAGACTATTGACATGTGATTTTTAGTTACCGGCAGGGAGTTAGCACGCGATGTATCACAGTTCTGCAGGAGAATGTGTCTGAGAATGTAAAAGGTCAGCAAGCGGGGGTTTGCAATTACACACACACACACACACACACACACACAATATATATGAAATTATTTTTTAATGAAATGATACTCTAGATCAGTTTTAATTTTGACAGGCATTTTTGATTTTGTCTTAAGGCCATTTCACACTGAGCACGATGATCCGTGACTTCGGGATAAGGATTGGCTCTAAGGGCTGGGTCGGTCGGGCTGAGGTGCGAAGAGATGGAGAGAGAGAGAGATAGAAATTGCAAGCTCATAGACAGGAGTGTGTTTGACCAAAGTCCATTTGTTGAGTTTGAACTTGAAGGTTACTGAATGGTATACAACGAGATTCGGTCTGCGCTGGTGCTTGTGTCAAATCATACACTACATCATTCACAAGCTGACCTCCGAGACAGATCCCTATTTGACGGCACACATTACGTCACATCCGATGTAAAACATTAGTCGGGTGGGGAAGTCACATTGTGAGTGAAGAAGACACAAAGTTGGCAATTTATAATAAAATATTGACTGTTTTTGCTGAAGTTCGCTGACGAAGTTTCAAAGCCACAGCAGAACTGTTTTGTGTGTCCGAGCAACACAGCGGTGTTTCGATACTGAATGAATCCACGCTTTGACGAAATCAAGTGAGTCACTATGCCGAGTTTCCACTGTCGGGCCAAAAAGTGGGCGTGATTTTGGGCCTCGGGCTATAGGTCCGAGGCTATTAGCCACGCCGGGCGTTTAAAGCACTGGCTCGCACTGGCCCGACAGTGGAAAAGTGGCTAAAGATTCAATAACCCTTTTATAAAGACAGTAGTCACTTGCCTCGTTTCTGAATGAATCAGCGGTTTTTATGAATGACTAATGACTCGCTCATTAAAACAGTCATTTACCGTCATCTACTGGTGGTTTAGTTTCATATTTAAAAGTATCACTGCGTTTTCCCCAATATTTCTTATTTGAATGTTCAAAAAAAATTATCTAAAACATTAATCTTATAAAATTATTTATGCATTTGAAATTTATTTGTGCATTTATGGCACCTCAGCTTCATCAAACAGTCTGTGTAAATACATCTAATGTCACTTCAGATGCAGCTTCTGTTTCCTCTGCAGTGAAAAGATGGAGTTTGTTGATAGTATGCGCACTCTAATGTGAACATTAAAATTTGCAAAAATAAATTACTCCACTGCTCACAAAGAGAAGTATGAACACCGATGACAACAGAGTTGCACTGTCCAAAATGTTTGTGGTATAAATGTGATTTTGTTTACTTGAAACATTTCCTTTCTTTTGCTTGTCACAGAGTGCACCCAGCAAGCTCATTTACATGTTAATTTCAAAAAAATTTCTTCTGGGGAGGGAATCCCACAGACCCCTATCAAGGGTCATATCGCACTATGTCACCTTTTTGACCTCTTGTGAGTTTGCAGGTATGCATTTTAGTCATTTGAGTCTTTCATAGTTTTAGTCTACGAAAAGTCATTGCATTTTTGTCAATTTTTAGTCATTACTTTTAGTCAAACTTCAGTTACCAATATTTATTTTGGTAGCTATTTTATATGTAGTCTTCAAAAAAAAATAGTCATTAATTCTTCTCTCTTTAGACTAAATCAATTAAGCTTATGAGAAATTTGATTGAATTTGGAAAAACTTTAATAAATGATGACAATTTTCATTTTTGGCTGAACTATCCCTTTAAAGCAGCAGCTGGCAGTAACGCATTACTTAGTAATGCGTTACTGTAATTTGATTACTTTTTAGTAACGGAGTAATTTAACGCGTTATAATTTAAAAAATAGTAATTAGAGTATAGTTACAGGCCGAGGTCTCTATACGTTACTGCCATGTTACATTGCTGACAGAATGCAGTGTTTTATAATCTAGAGATTGTAAAAAAAAAAAAACTCCCGCAAAATAGAAATATCTAAACATAAAATATATAAAACAAATAAATTGTTATCCATCGATTGCACAAAAGCAACATTAACTAATATAAAATATAAACGACTAACAGGTGCAAGCATATGCAGAGTTTATATTTAGGCTATAACACGTGTTTGCAGTGTCGAGCAATGCAGTGCTGAAATTTGTGTGCTCATGAATCCCATTATAACAAGAATTGTAGACATTATGAAAGATTCAATATGCATATATTTATTGTGTTATAACAAAGATTTGTGAGATTGCGATGAACCGAGATGTCTTTTAGAGATTATAAATGCAGCGCTCTTTGCTGGCATTCTGCCATGCCAAACATGCCCCGCCCCCGCAGACCATTGCGTCCATTAAAATAACCGTGTTTCTGTGTAGAGTCGACCGATAGTGAAGTTTGCGAGATAAACAATAGCTCACTAGGTTGGAACCACAAATGGCAGGACTACCGATTATAACGATAGGTTTTTAAAATGAATACTGAACAAAAACTAAAATAATGCTTTATTTAAAAAAACAGTACGAACCATGTAGTAGTAGTAATAATAATAATAAAAAAATTTAAATTAACACTCTAACAAGGAACAATACTTTAATTACACAGCTTTCATTAATCTTAATGTTACAAATGGACTTATTTTAAAGTGTTACTATTTCATTTTCAACAGTCATGCTTAAAGATGCACATCTTTAAATATATACACAAAGGCCATAGCATTAAAATTATATACACAGCCCTCTACGAACACCTTGGCAATTGAATCGCCATTGGCTAGTACATTTTTTCGTTTACTTGCCAGACTGATAAATATATATATATATACAGTGGGTACGGAAAGTATTCAGACCCCCTTAAATTTTTCACTCTTTGTTATATTGCAGCCATTTGTTAAAATCATTTAAGTTAATTTTTTTCTCATTAATGTACACACAGCACCCTATATTTACAGAAAAACACAGAATTGTTAACATTTTTACAGATTTATTAAAAAAGAAAAACTGAAATATATATAGAAATGTGAGCATAACATAGCGGTTAGCAGATCAATGAATGAGAGGGCAGCGTTACCAGAGTTGTCCATATACCACACTATGTTACAACACAGTCATATTGCAGACAGAAGCAATACTGTACTACATCTATGTTTCCTGTCGGCTCAATTTTTGAGTGGACTTTGCTGTTTCGATTCGCATGAACGGTATACGAGTGAAGCGACTGAGCAGAGCGCACACGCATAGAGCAGGATAATACGCAGAATGTCACACCACGTGAAAGTGAATCCTGAGCGGTGAACTCATTTTCGGCATCTGGAATTTCAGTGCATCTCTAATTATTTGCGACTTCAGAAATGGATATTATATAATAGATTCTTTTTTGAACATTTTAGCAATTTAACAATATTAAACAAGGATTGACACGGCACACCTGCTCTCGACAGACGGCACCCCGGTTGGGAAACACTGCTCTAAACAAGGTAATGACATGAAAAATACTAAATCACAAAGCTTTTATTTTGTTCTTGGAGGATATATATATTATATATTATATATTATATATATACTATATTATACTATATATATATAAATTCTGTTGTTGTTGTTGTTGTTGTTGTTACTAAGCTTAATGTAGCCACCCATGCTTCTGCCTCCTTTACAATTTTAAAGGGATAATTCACCCACAATTATTAATTATGCTGCCACAAAAAGAAACAAAGTGGTGTCCTGTGTTGTTTTAGACCCCATTAACTTCCAAAACCAGTTGAAACACTTTTTTAAAAATCTTAAAAATCTTTTTGGGGTAAATTATTCCTATAATTCTTTGAACTCACAGTGATGTTTTTGAATTACCAAAAAATAAACTGGATTCTGGCCAAAAAACAAAAACTGTACTACTCTACCGTTGCTCCACCCTTTTTTGTCTGTCCACATTGCCTTTTTTCATGTTGAATCATGTCACTTTATGTTGAATTGAGCCCTTGCTTTTTATTTGTCTTTCATTCTTTTCTCTGGTGAACAGAACTCAAACAGAACTAACTGGATGACAGATTGACATACTTCTGCTGTTTATTGCATTCATTGCTTCTTTCACTTGTATTACTCAATTTAAAATGTATTGCTTCTAGACTCAATCTGTTAAATTTATTCTACTCTTTACAGTTGTATATATATCAGGTTTGCCAACTCTCATGAATTTGGCATGAAACACACACTTTCAGGCTATGTCTCACGTTCTCACACTGCCCAAGTAAATCTCACGCCAAATAAAAACGCCCAAGTGCTGCGCAGGCCGAATCTCGCGGTATTTTGTTGTCATATGCCATTCGGTCTGATTGGGCCAGTCTGTACCAATCACATTTTCCCAACACTGTGCAAGGTCACTGTATGTAAGCTGCTGACCCCCACCTGCATGACGATCACTGAAGATGTTCAGGCGGCATTGTGAAATGTAAGAATCAAATTTCTACCCGCATAGGGCTAAAACGAGGACTCATATGGAGTCCTGATCAAATTTATGTCGATAACGATGATAAACTCTGGACATTTAAACAGCCAGTCAGTGCTTGTTGCTAATAGGCTTTTCTGCATGTTCTGCGTGTCTCTGTGTGAATGAATGGCACGGTTCCATCTGATACTCAAACACAAGCGACACTCGCGGTAATTTCATCGTCAGCATCTCAATAAATGAGGATGTGAACATAGTTTAGTTTAGTTTAGTTTATTTAACAGGGACCATGCACATCACAGATGTTGTGCCAGTGTTAGCTAGATAGCTAATTTGCATCTGTAGTCCCATGGGCAGGATGTTGTTACATAAAATTACAGCACTCCATTACAATATGATTTAAAAAGAGAGAGAGAGAAAATAATATCACATGACAATATCACAAATTACAATATCACAATATCAAAAAATAAAAAATAAAAATCAATGATCACATACTTGATTTTTAAGCCATATTTTGAGTGCAGTTTTAAAATTAATAAGTGATGTACTAAGAGCTGCTCTGAGAGTCACTTCATAAGCTTTTCACCGTTTACTTGGAGGAAAAAGTACCATCAAAACACGACAATGATAGTAAAAAATACAAGTGAACCGATTTTTTTAACTTGAAGAAATTATGACAGAAATATATTACTGTAGTATACTAAAATGTAATTCTCAAGTAGGTAGTAGTAGTAGTAGTAGTAATATTTTTAAGGAATATCCAACCAAGGTATTTTTTCATTAAATTATACAATTATACAGTGCAGTTGTGCAGCATCTTATTTGACAAAAAATAAAAAATTTGTATTGGAAATATTATGTTTGCATAATTAAAAGATTGTTCACATGTTGTTAAAGTTGTATTAATTAATTTAATTAGACACCATTTGATATTATGATAAATTTGTATTGATTCATAAAACACAGAATCCAGGAAAATAAAATAGATTTCATGGGGCCTTAAATCAAAAGATAGCTCTGGAGTTTAATTGTGACCAAACAAATTATCTTTACATTAATTCTTAAGGCCTAACAAACATGTGGAAAGCATTTCCTTCCCCATAAATGGTAAATTAATATTGTGATAAATATCAATATTATATATGAAAAAAAAATATTCTGAAAATATTTTTGGCCATATCGCCCAGCCCTTCGCTATGTCTACCAGTAAACAGAACATTAAAAAACAGAGGTGAGAGAGATGTTTGTGTTCCCAGAACACCAACCAAGGCACAAAATTAACACATGCCATTTGTATGGGGGTAGAATTCTTGCATTATTCCAAATAAATAGATTATTATCCACAAATAAATGTAAAGAGATTGACAAAAAATACATAAGTAACATATTGACAAATAAATAGAATGAGATTCACAAATAAATCTCAGAGTTTCACAAACATTAATTAAATTCACAAATAAATAAAATGAGATTTGCAAATAAAAAAACATTCAAAAATACATTGTCAAAAACACAACTTTGCCTGGCACTCATTTGTGAATCGCGTCCTGTGCATATGTAGATCGCTGCATGCATTTGTGAATCACGTCCTGTGCATTTGCGAATTGTGAAACATTTCTAGAAGTCAGACGCTGACAATCCACAAATGCGTTGGACTCCACCCACCGTCTACTCAAGCCAGTCAAATAACAGCCACACTTCGCTGACCAATCGTAGCATGTTATCGCTATAACCAATCACGCTTTGCTTTACAATTAGGGCTTTTTTAGGAGTTTTTTGTATCATTTTGCACCCCTGTAAGGAACTGCATTCTATGGACACTTCGTTCAAATTAGTGCCAACATTTGTGCCAAATGCAAGTAAATGTTCTGTTTGTCCGGACCGCTATGGTTTGTGATAATTTCATTGTTAATTGTGCACTGTCAGTAATGTCACTTACAGTAGTGTTTGTATTGCAGCAGAGAAATGGGGGCCTAAATTTAGACTAAAATATGCATTTTTATGAGTAAATAAATTGAATGAATTATTTTTAAAAGAAGAGTAACTGGAATGGGACTAACCCTACTGCATTTACAGGGAAAAATAAATGACAGTTAGTGTTTATAGAGGAGTGTATGTGTGTTAGGGCTGGGTATCGAGTTCGATACTTTTTAGGCACCGACCGAATTGCCTCGATACCATAGAGTATCAAAAAACATCTCGTCGTTCCGTACCACAGTTGAGATACCTTTAGGATGGTGTTAATCTTATAGTTCAGAGATACTTAGTGGTTCAGTGATGGCCCAATAAGCGCGCAGCACTAGAAGGTGTGTTCGACTAGCGGCGGGCAAGATTCTACGGTGTTTACTCGCGAAAAGCCGATTAGAAGGTACTGTAATACACCAATCGTTCTGCACTGCACCTTCGGTCCGCGTCAAGTCGAACGCACCTACTAGTTTACACCGGTTACACTCAGAGATGTGGCGCACACGTGAGGCTGTAGTGTGAATGCGTCCCAGCCCCCTTAGATGTAAGGCTACATTTACACTGGTGCGTTTATGTTTTAAAATGAAAACGATCCTCGTCATACTGGCGTTTCCACTGCGTTTCAAGCCGGCTTTCCACTATCTCTGACAAGCGACAGACCGGAAGTCATTCACTTCCAATAGAGAGTAGTGCGGGAGCTACGTGGAGTTCCAATCATATGCAGATGTCCGTTCATACTAACATTAAATGACCAAAAGCGCGTGTTATGTGACCATTCATGCAAACTGTAGCATCATGCTACATAAGAAAATAAATAAGATTTATATTCCACTTTTACTCAAAACTCACTTTAAACCACCATCGAGTGATTGTAATAACTTCTGATTGCCGTCTAATGTGTGTTTTGGCCATGTAATGTTGCTGAAATTAAATATGTTATTACCTCTGCTCTGACTCTGAGTCAGCGATCATGGAAGAGAGAACACAGACAGACAGCGCTGGAAGCTGCTAATGCTCATCAGTAAATCAGTGGAAAATGAATAGAAATCATGATTCTGTCTGAGCTATGCTTTTTAAAATGAACACGCACTAGTGTAAATGTAGCCTAATAGATGTGTAAACTGAAGACTATTTGAGCTTTATTAAAACTATTTGCACTGATTTATTGTGTTGGTTACATTTTGTTCCTTTGTGCAGTGGCTCAGGAGATGAGTCTTTGAGTTTGTATAAACATCAACAAGCTGAAAAAATACAACCACAGTTTTTTTTTTTAGATAATGTAATCATCTTGTTCAAATTGATTTCATAAAACTGGTATCGAAAAAAAGTATCGTTCAGGAACCGGTATCAGTTAGGAGGCACGATATATCGACCACCATATCGGTATCGGCCGATAAATGCTCATTTTTTCTGTTATCGGTATCGGCCCGATAAGAAAATTTGGCCGATATCTTTAAGCCGATAAATAATGCATTATTTCCTTCAGAGACACTTCAGATGCGCGCTGTTCGTTTGCAGCCTTTTGTGCAATTGTACGTTGTAATATTGTGTTTATTTGATGTATATCTGATTTATCTCACATAGAATGCATTTGGTTAAGTTAAAAAGAGCGCTTCAGTTTACCGGTGATAAACACAAACAGCAGGGCACAACATTAATAACTATGATTGGGTATGTTGTGTATATAACATTCTAATGAGAATATTATTATAATAAAACGTTGTGAATTCTTGGGTTTAGTTGCTGTGTTTCAGCGCGTTGATATGGGAAGAGCGCATCCACAACAGGATCACACATTCTGACTATAGCACGCAATAACTGCATCATTTTGTACATATATAAGTTGTAATATAATGTTTATGTTGTATTAATATTAATCTCAGGATGCATTTCCTTGAGTTAAATAAGCTGCCAGCAAAACGCTTCAGTTTACCGTGTTCATTCAGCTCTTCAGCTTCAGCACGCGCAGCTCAAACGGCTGCTATTTAAAACAGTGGTATTAACTAGTTACTTTTTCAAAATCATTGATACATTATTAATAATAACAACCACTTGTATTTTTCTATTATTATTTTCATCAGCAATATGGTTTAGTAATTAAAATCATTTAATTATTGTCTGTGCAGAGGCTATTCCATTTTATTGGTGGCGCATTCATTTTGATTCTTTACACGTGTAATGATGTCCAATGACTTGTTTGCATTATTTATGCATTATTTTATTTATTTGTAAGACTTTTTTATGACTAAATCTGGTAATGGGAGAGTAAAATTATTTTTAAAACGTACACCGTTCAAACTAGGCTGCTTATGTTGAAGTGTTCGGGATGTGGTTTTTAATGATGAGACCTTTTTTGTAATCAGGCTCTCAAAAAGTATATAAAAATTTGGATATAGATTTATCGGCCAACATATCGGTTATCGGCTTTCAAAAATAAAGAATTATCGGTTATTGGTATCGGCCAAAATTTTCATATCGGTGCATCCCTAGTATCGGTATCGAACATTTTTTAACTATACCCAGCCCTAATGTGTGTTCCTACAGGTGACATGTTAACATCTAGATTGCTGTTGGGTTTTTTATTGTCTATAATTTAGTGATTTAAAACCACCTCTCAGATTTACATCTGTAGACAGACAAGCTATATGCAGTTTATATTGTAACATTTATATACTATACACTTTTTGCCACACATAAATATTTTACATTTATTTTCTTAATAAATTAGCCATTCAAAAATCTGACTTGATGGTAAATTACCTTAGAAGTAATATTAGACATCTAATCAGCATAGATGGAAGGAGAATTTCTAAAAAAGTGCTTCTAATACAACATTAATTGTATGGTGATTTATAGTATTAAGATGAAATTAAAAATAAACTGTTGGATCCAGCTTGGGGTATTTGATTGATTCAGCCATTGAAGTCTCACTCCAGCTGAGCAACCCTGAATATATGTATTTAAATGCTTTTTAAATGTGTTTTTGGTTGTGGGACAGCAGTTTGGACCAGTTCTGTAGAATGGCCAATATCGGTCTAAACCGCATCCCACAACCAAAAAAAACACATTTAAAAAGCAAGTATTCAAATCTTAGATGTTTACTAGATCCTTCTATTGTCTATTGAAACCCACAATAATATTTAAAATATTAGTCGGCCATTCAAGAACAGTCACAGAGTTGTTTGTGAAGCCACTCCTTCGTTATTTTAGCTGTGTGCTTAGGTCATTGTCTTGTTGGAAGGTAAACCTTCGGCCAGTCTGAGGTCCTGAGCACTCTGGAAAAGGTTTTCGTCCAGGATATCCTGTACTTGGCCGCATTCATCCGTTCCCGCGAGCAACCATCTTGGAGTCTTCAGGTGTTTTTTAGCAAACTCCAAGCGGGCTTTCATGTGTCTTGCACTGAGGAGAGGCTTTCCGTCGGGCCACTCTGCCATAAAGCCCCGAGTGGTGGAGGGCTGCAGTGATGGTTGACTTTCTACAACTTTCCCCATCTCCCGACTGCATCTCTGAAGCTCAGCCACAATGATCTTTGGGTTCTTCTTTACCTCTCTCACAAAGGCTCTTCTCCCCAGATAGCTCAGTTTGGCCAAACGGCCAGCTCTAGGAAGGGTACTGGTCATCCCAAACGTCTTCCATTTAAGAATTATGGAGGCCACTGTGCTCTTAGGAATCTTAAGTGCAGCAGAATTTTTTTTTTTAACCTTGGCCAGATCTGTGCCTTGCTACAATTCTTTCTCTGAGCTCTTCAGGCAGTTCCTTGACCTCATGATTCTCATTTGCTCTGACATGCACGGTGAGCTGTAAGGTCTTTTAGCCAGGTGTGTGGCTTTCCTAATCAAGTCCAATCAGTTTAATCAAACACAGCTGGACTCAAATGAAGGTGTAGAACCATATCAAGGATGATCAGAAGAAACGGACAACACCTGAGTTAAATATATGAGTTTCACAGCAAAAGATCTGAATACTTAGGACCATGTGATATTTCAGTTTTTCTTTTTAATAAATCTGCAAAAATTTCAAAAATTCTGTGTTTTTCTGTCAATATGGGGTTCTGTGTGTACATTAATGAGGAAAACAATGTAACTTAAATGATTTTAGCAAATGGCTCCAATATAACAAAGAGTGAAAAATTTAAGGGGGTCTGAATACTTCCGTACCTACTGTAATTATATATATATATATATTATATATATATCTACATATACAAGTGGGGCAAAAAAGTATTTAGTCAGCCACCAATTGTGCAAGTTCTCCCACTTAAAAAGATGAGAGAGGCCTTTAATTTTCATCATAGGTATACCTCAACTATGAGAGACAAAATGAGAAAAAAAATCCAGAAAATCACATTGTAGGATTTTTAAAGAATTAATTGGTAAATTCCTCGGTAAAATAAGTATTTGGCCCCCCACGGCGGTCACCTACAAACAAGCAAGATTTATGGCTCTCACAGACCGGTAACTTCTTCTTTAAGAGGCTCCTCAGTCCTCCACTCGTTACCTGTATTAATGCATCTGTTTGAACTTGTTATCAGTATAAAAGACACCTGTCCACAACCTCAAACAGTCACACTCCAAACTCCACCATGGCCAAGACCAAAGAGCTGTCAAAGGACACCAGAAACAAAATTGTAGACCTGCACCAGGCTGGGAAGACTGAATCTGCAATAGGTTAGCAGCTTGGTGTGAAGAAATCAACTGTGGGAGCAATTATTAGAAAATGGAAGACATACAAGACCACTGATAATCTCCCTCGATCTGGGGATCCACGCAAGATCTCACCCCGTGGGGCCAAAATGATCACAAGAACTGTGAGCAAAAATCCCAGAACCACACGGGGACCTATGAAGGACCTGCAGAGAGCTGGGACCAAAGTAACAAAGGCTACCATCAGTAACACACTGCGCCGCCAGGGACTCAAATCCTGCAGTGCCAGACGTGTCCCCCTGCTTAAGCCAGTACATGTCCAGGCCCGTCTGAAGTTTGCTAGAGAGCATTTGGATGATCCAGAAGAGGATTGGGAGAATGTCATATGGTCAGATGAAACCAAAATAGAACTTTTTGGTAAAACTCAACTTGTCGTGTTTGGAGGAGAAGAATGCTGAGTTGCATCCAAAGAACACATACCTACTGTGAAGCATGGGGGTGGAAACATCATGATTTGAGGCTGTTTTTCTGCAAAGGGACCAGGCCGACTGATCCATGTAAACGAAAGAATGAATGAATGAATGGGGCCATGTATCGTGAGATTTTGAGTGAAAACCTCCTTCCATCAGCAAGGGCATTGAAGATGAAACGTGGCTGGGTCTTTCAGCATGACAATGATCCCAAACACACCGCCCGGGCAACGAAGGAGTGGCTTCGTAAGAAGCATTTCAAGGTCCTGGAGTGGCCTAGCCAGTTCCAGATCTCAACCCCATAGAAAATCTTTGGAGGGAGTTGAAAATCCGTGTTGCCAGCGACAGCCCCAAAACATTACTGATCTAGAGGAGATCTGCATGGAGGAATAGGCCAAAATACCATCAACAGTGTGTGAAAACCTTGTGAAGAAAACGTTTGACCTCTGTCATTGCCAAAAAAGGGTATATAACAAAGTATTGAGATGAAATTTTGTTATTGACCAAATACTTATTTTCCACCATAATTTGCAAATAAATTCTTTAAAAATCCTACAATGTGATTTTCTGGATTTTTTTTCTCATTTTGTCTCTCATAGTTGAGGTATACCTATGATGAAAATTCAGGCCTCTCTCATCTTTTTAAGTTGTAGAACTTGCACAATTGGTGGCTGACTAAATACTTTTTTTCCCACTGTATATACATAATAACACTCATATAAATATATATATATAAATACAGTGGGGAAAAAAGTATTTAGTCAGCAACCAATTGTGCAAGTTCTCCCACTTAAAAAGTTGAGAGGCCTGTAATTTTCATCATAGGTAGACCTCAACTATGAGAGACAAAATGAGAAAAAAAAATCCCGAAAATAACATTGTAGGATTTTTTAAAAATTTATTTGCAAATTATGGTGGAAAAAAAGTATTTGGTCAATAAAAAAATTTCATCTCAATACTTTATATACCCTTTCTTGGCAATGACAGAGGTCAAACGTTTCTGTAAGTCTTCACAAGGTTTTCACACACACTGTTGCTGGTATTTTGGCCCATGCCTCCATGCAGATATCCTCTAGAGCAGTAATGTTTTGGGGCTGTCGCTGGGCAACACGGATTTTAAACTACCTCCAAAGATTTCTATGGGGTTGAGATCTGGAGACTGGCTAGGCCAATCCAGGACCTTGAAATGCTTCTTACGAAAGCCACTCCTTCGTTGCCCGGGCGGTGTGTTTGGGATCAGTGTCATGCTGAAAGACCCAGCCACGTTCATCTTCAATGCCCTTGCTGATGGAAAGAGGTTTTCACTCAAAATCTCACGATACATTGCCCCATTCATTCTTTCGTTTACACGGATCGTCGTCCTGGTCCCTTTGCAGAAAAACAGCCACAAAGCATGATGTTTCCACCCCCATGCTTAACAGTAGGTATGGTGTTCTTTGGATGCAACTCAGCATTCTTTCTCCTCCAAAAACGACAAGTTGAGTTTTTACCAAAAAGTTTATTTTGGTTTCATCTGACCATATGACAATCTCCCAATCCTCTTCTGGATCATCCAAATGCTCTCTAGCAAACTTCAGACGGGCCTGGACAGGTACTGGCTTAAGCAGGGGGACACGTCTGGCACTGCCGGATTTGAGTCCCTGGCGGCGCAGGGTGTTACTGATGGTAGCCTTTGTTACTTTGGTCCCAGGTCTCTGCAGGTCATTCACTAGTTTCCCCCCGTGTGGTTCTGGGATTTTTTTCTTGTGATCATTTTGACCCCACGGGGTGAGATCTTGCGTGGAGCCCCAGATCGGGGGAGATTATCAGTGGTTTGTATGTCTTCCATTTTCTAATAATTGCTCCACAGTTGATTTCTTCACACCAAGCGGCTTACCTATTGCAGATTCAGTCTTCACAGCCTGCTGCAGGTCTACAATTTTGTTTCTGGTGTCCTTTGACAGCTCTTGGGTCTTGGCCATGGTGGAGTTTGGAGGTGATCTGTTTGAGGTTGTGGACAGGTGTCTAATATACTGATAACGAGTTCAAACAGATGCCATTAACAGGTAACCAGTGGAGGACAGAGGAGCCTCTTAAAGAAGAAGTTACAGGTCTGTGAGAGCCAGAATCTTGCTTGTTTGTAGGTGACCAAATACTTATTTTACCGAGGAATTTACCAAATAATTCTTTAAAAATCCTACAATGTGATTTCCTGATTTTTTTTTTCTAATTTTGTCTCTCCTTTAATTGCCACTGGCCTTCAATCTGTTTTAGGCACAGACTGAGTTTGAGGTTTTGCCTGAGACGCTGAGATAGGCTCCAGAATCCCTGTGACGCCAGACATACCACAAGAGATTTGGAGAATGAATGGATGGATAGGATTTGTATGTGATTTGATTTATGTCTTGTCTACCTTTCTTAGGACCATGGGATTGTTGTTAGAGATTTGAATCCATGTTTGACAGACAGTGAGTTTCACAACTACTTTGAAAAATTTGGGACAATTACAGAATGTGAAGTAAGTACTTTTATAATTGAAAACTTTTAACAGGGCAGATATATGTTATATGGAATGTTATTGCTGAGTCTAAATCAACTTCTATCTCATTTAGTTAGTTGGTGGGATGATTTATGTTGCTTTAGTAAAACAGACCAAATTTATTGTCCTGCTTTTAACCTTCTCTTTAGCTAATTTTAAAGTAGTTGAGTTAAAAAAAAAAAAAAACATTTCAGTATGTTAGGTCAAACATTTAACCCAGTCAACCTAGCGCTGAGCTTGTCTACTTTTGACCCAGTGCTGGGTTGCCAAAATGACTCACATTGGGTTGTTTTCAACCCAAAATTTTATAGTGTACTTAGATGACCTCATATTTGTGATGATCGCTACTGTTAACTTTTACTCCTCTTGTAATTTGATAACTTTTCTCAATGAACAGTTTACAATCAACAAGTCATCAGGATGGCCAAAGGGTGTGGGCTTTGTGAGATACTCATCTGCAGGGGAGGCTAAAGCAGCAGAAGAAGCCGGGCCACACTGCCTTGGAGGTTTTCACTTATGGATCAACAAAGTTGTTACACCAAAAGTGAGTCAATCTGTTGTTTGTAGCAAGAAGGCCTATAATTTCTGCTTAAAAGACCATCTTAGACTTCCATGCTGATATGGATTGGCTCATGATGGTTTGGTGCGGCTCATGAAGGTGACCCAGCATAGTCATGTCCTTCACCAGAAAAATGGTCCTTCTGATTAATCTGTGGTCTGTTTTCCAAGAGCAGCTATGGTTGCATGTTTTGACTTTACCAATAGAGTTCAATGGAACTTAGTTGGCTAACGATGCTTTGGGGAAACGCACCCCAGGTTGACCAAAGGAAGCTTGCGATTGACTGAAGGTGTGGTCACATTTACTGTTGCTCTGCGACATTTCAGGTTGGTCACATGAATTCGCTGTTAAACCTGCTTGTTTTTAAAGTGGCTTATGTGTGAGCTGTGTCTTTTACATCTCTACACTATTAAGAAGAGATAGTGGACCTTTCATTGCATGCAAAAGTTCGCTGCAACTTTGCTAATGTGATCGCACCCTACAAGGCCTGGTAGGGACACCAGCATCCCATGCCAAGGACCAGCATCCAAAACACAACATACACTGATGACTAACAGGGCTTGTCTTTTCAACAGGATTCCTCTAAAAATATATTCAATAACATCCATTTATTTTGATATGGCAGTTGCTCGGTTTGGGACTTCTGTGTAAATTCTTGTACTACAGACCTCATTTCATGCTTTGGAATGGAGCAGCACACCATGAACCCAGTTACATATGTCTCTCACTCTCTCTCTTCCTCTCTCTCTTTTAGATGGCTCCCCAGAACAGATCTGACAATCAGTTAAATAGTCCTCCATGCCAATCCTTTCAAACAGACCTGTGTGTGAATTAGAAGTGGGATATAGGAGCACCGACAGTTACTGGCTGGAATGATTTACACTAAACCTCATCCTACCACAATGTGAACTAAAATGTTTTTGCATGATAATCCAGTGTATATGGTTACATTTTCTACCTAGCATTAAAACCCTGTTTATTCTAACGTAACATTAAAACCTTGTTTGATTTAATGTCTGTATCCTGTAAATGATCACTTTTATATGTATACCTGAAATGTTGAATAAATGTATTCTCCGAGCAGCTCTTATTGATGTTTATTGAAAGTTTTGTTTTTCTTAAGGATTATCTTCAGCTTTTACAACAGAGAGCTTAAGTAGACGTTTTAGGCTCAACTAATCTGAATTGACTTTACAGCTAGATTCAGCAGTCTAATAATGAGAATGCTTGGGGAATAATAACAATTTAGAGTCAAAATTATTATTATTATATGACTTTAATAGGAGTGTTGGGAAGGTTACTTTGAAAATCTAATAGGTTACAGATTACAAGTTACCCTACTTAAAATGTAATAAGTAGTGTACTTTATTAAAGTAATGTAACTGGTTACTTTTTGATTACTTTTCTAAATTTCTATTGAATGTTTTCAAATGTTAATCATTTTCAAACATTTAAACCAAGCAGGGTTAACCTTAAAACATCTGCGCACCACATGATAACTGTCAGACATTCAAATCCTTCATCACTTGAATTAAGATTATAATATTTTCATTTTAAAGGAGACATTGGATGCAAAATATCTTCATTTGCATATAAAGGTGTCTTAGCAGTGTGTGGACACAACCACCATACAATGATCAACATTCACTCCTTTTTTTAATCCCCAAAAACCTAAACAGTCTCAATTATAAAGCCATTTTGATTTTGGTGTGAATACCAGCGCTCTCGTCCACCTTTAATACCACGACTGAGGTGAGACCCTTGAGCAAGGCACCAAAACCCCAACTTTGTGTGTGTGTACGGTCTTGTGTGTGTGTTCATGCTGTGTGTGTGCACTCTGGATGGGTTAAATGCAGAGCACAAATTCTGAGTATGGGACACCATACTTAGCCATATGTCAATTCAATTCACTTTCACTAAATTTGTTTATGTCTGGCTGCTCAAATCATTTTACTCCAGACTGCTTTCTGAATGAGGGACAATTCAAGGCAGGTTTTGTTAAAAAGTTCAAACTCAAGGATGGATCAGTACCCATTGTTCTTGATCCAGCTGCAGATTTCAGACTTACTTTAAAATCATTCTGAGGTTAAATACATATTTAAAATAATAACAATAAATATTTTATTAGCTATGATACCGTTTATTAAATCAAATCTTTACATAGCTATGACAATAAACACTGGAATCTAACAATGCCTTAAAAAAAACAGTTAATCTTAAAAAAAATAAAGCATATACATAAACCCTATCGGATAAGCATGTTATAAACTTCTGAAACATTGGTGTTTCATATTTTAGAGCAGTCACTGCAACTCAAGTCAGTCTGTATGTGGGAGTGTGTGTGGGAAAAAATCAGATGTAACCCCCTTTGTAATCCTTAACATTTTCATAAGTAACTGTAATTGAATTACACAATTTTTCTTAGCAACTGTAACTGATTACAGTTACATTTATTTTGTAACTAAATTACGTAACGCCATTACATGTAACTAGTTACTCCCCAACACTGAGTGTTCCTGTGGAAAACATCCTTTATTTTTGTTTATTTACTCTGAATTGTTTACACTTTATTTTAAGGTCAAATTCCCTCTATTAGCAAACCATTAACTATTCTTTGCTTCAGTAAACTCCTAATTTGCTGCTTATTATTAGTTATTAAGGTAGTTAAGTTTAGGTATTGATTAGGATGAGGGATGTAGAATATGGTCATGCAGAATATGTGCTTTAAAAGTACTAAAAAACAGCCAATATGTTAATAATAGGCAACTAATAAGCAACTAGTTAATAGTGACAATTGGTCCCTATATGGAAGTGTTACCTCTGAATTTGTAAACACAGTTCAACCCAGAAATACTGTAGGAATAGACTACTTAAATTAGTTATTGCATAACTAAACTCTTTATTCTGCACATTGACATCAGTCAATAATATCTCTATTTAAACTAAAATACCATGCTATTTGTTCGCATTCAAACTACGTGAAATCAGCAGGCTATGTACTACCATGATTACAAACGCAACTACAAAGATGCATCACATTTGTTCTCAAGAAAGCTTATATGTGGACCAAGGAGCTCTAAAATGTAGACAATAAAAGATGTCAACATTCTAAGCTTAAATAACATTAACATATTTTGGCGATTAAAAGTACGCGGAATTTTCCATCAAATATTTACTCTCCATAAACGCTTAACAGCCATTCGTGTTGTCGTTGTGTATTAGTTGCTCTATCTAGTATTCAATCTGGGAAAACATCATGTAGACAAGATATCATATACCAGATATTCAACTTACTTTTAATACTGTATGATAAAGGGCTGGATGTTTCCTTCCTTTGGGTTCCTGCTCATGTAGGGGTGGAAGGAAATGAGATTGTAGATATTCTGGCAAGAGGAGCAATAAAGCATGAAACAGTTGATATACAAAAAACATTATTAAGGGACATACAAACAAAATATGGCAATAATACTGGGACATAACTGATACTGGATGACATCTGTATAACATACAAAAACAAGTAGGCTTAAATAGTATTAGGCAGAGCGGGAATCCAAAGGAAGGGAAGATAATTACCCTGTTGAAAAAAACAGCATATGCTGGTTAGGTATGTTTTGACGCTGGGATGCTGGTTTAAACGGGTCCTTTGCTGGTTTAAGCTGGTCCTTTGTGGGTTTAAACTGGTCCTTTGCTGGTTTATGCTGTTTTTTTGCTGGTTTATGCTGGTCCTTTTGTTGTTTTATGCTGGTCTTTTGCTGGTTTTTGGTGGTCCTTTGCTGGTTTATGCTGGTTCCTTTGCTGGTTTATGCTGGTCCTTTTGTGGTTTTTGCTGGTCCTTTTGCTGGTTTTTGCTGTTCCTTTTGCTGGTTTTTGCTGGTCCTTTTGCTTGTTTATGCTGGTCATGTGCTGGCAAAAGGACCAGCATAAACCAGCAACAGGACCAGCTTAAACCAGCAAAAGGACCAGCTTAAACCAGCATACCAGCGTCAAAACATACCTAACCAGCGTATGCTGGTTTTAGAATAGGTCATGCTTGTTAAATTTTACATTCAGAGAATAGGAAAACACCCCACTGGTCTTTGCGACCACTGCAACACACAAGAGACAGTAAAACATATTTTATCAGATTGTAAAAGGTATGAAGAAGAAAGAAGGGAGTTAGAAACACAAGTTGAAAAACAAAACATGACAGTGGGAAATCTGCTAGCAAAAACAATGTCTAGGGAAATACACAGTCTCCTAATGAATTATTTGAAAAATACTGGGATAAGTGAAATAATTTGATGGAGATAGATGGGGGGAAGGAGAAGGTATATATGTTGTATATGTATATATAATATATATATATATATATTTATATATATATATATTCGCATACACAAGTTTTTTCCCCCCCCTCCTATCCTTCTCTTTCTTTCAAAGTACTGCCCACACTCCAGTCCAGTAGGTGGCGGTAATTGCACCTTTCAGTTGGTTTGCCAACCGCCAATAAAATTTAAAGAAGAAGAAGAAGTTGTGTATTAGTGCGCTAGAGGGCAGCAGCAGCCGTCTGTCCGATATGCCATTCAGCAAACGAAGAAGCCGATTATTTTAGTAGTGCTGGAGCCCAGCGTGTCAGAATGGCGAACGCGGGAAATGAAGTCGTGTTTAAAAAGGTATATTTCAATACGTTTAACAAGCAGTTCGTTAAAAGATATCAAGTTGAACGTATTAGGAGGATCATTAGCGTTTTCATGATACGACGGCGTTACATCATTCCCATTTTTAAAGAGTAACCTTCTTATGTTTTTAAGGAAACTGTTGCTAAACTTTTGACACGCTCTTTCAAAGAGGACAAAACCAAAGGTGAGACTGTTATTTTTGGGAAATAGTCGACCACACACAGTGTTCACAATATTATATTTGCTTCACTTGTCAATGTGTGGTTGAGAGAGGGAGGGGCGTTATTGCGCAAAGAAATGGTTGTGCATTTAAATGTTTTTTAGTCGTAAGTTTCTTGCTTACCTGTCAATTTCAAAACACACCATGATCTTGTTCTTCATTTTGTGGTTAGGAGTGTGTTGCTACTTACACATATCCCCCCAAAATAAAAAATAAAGCAAATTCCTTCGTGTTCCCAGCTAAACGTCTGGAGGTGAATTGTGCATTTATGTAAAGTTTAGAGGTGTACCTGAGTGTATTGCTAGGTTAAATTATACATTTAAAGAGGTAAAAATGTGTGTTACATTTGTGCAGATAGGAAACTGAACAGTAGCCCATATTTTACAGACTAAAACGAGTATGTGGTCTTATGGGTGTTTTCACACCTAGTTTGTCTGACCACTCACAGTGGTCTAGATATAATGTGTATTTGAACACCACAAATTTGACCCTGGACCACAAAACCAATCATAATTGAGATTTATACATCATCTGAAACATCTAAATAATCTTTCCATTGATGTATGGTTTATTAGGATAGAACAATGCTGAGATACAACTATTTGAAAATCTGAATCTGAGGGTGCAAAAAAATCAAAAAATTCAGAAAATCATCTTTAAAGTTGTTCAAATGAAGTTCTTAGCAATGAATATTACTAAACAAAAATTAAGTTTTGATATATTTACAGTAGGAAATTTACAAAATATCTTCATGGAACATGATCTTTTCTTAAATGGGGTCATATGATGCAATTTTCAATTTTTCCTTTCTCTTTGGAGGTGTTACAAGCTCGTGGTGCATAAAGAAGATCTGTAAAATCGCAAAGACTAAAGTCTCAAATCCAAAGAAATTCTTTATAAAAGTTAAGAGTCAACCATGCCTACCTAAAACGGCTAGTTCTAACATGCCCCCACATATCTACACCACTATGTGGGAAATTTGCATAACGCTGCCCAAATGTTCACGCAAAGACAGAAGGCGTAACTTTTATTCTCGCTTTAGTATTGCGCCGCGCCGCCATGTTTGTGAAGGCGCGTGGGCTTAGTTGGAAGAGAAACTACTTTGTAGTTCAAAGAGTACGATATCCGCTTTGTCATGCCTGGAGCTGATCCTTGCTGGTTGCTGAGGAAATTCTACAACTTTGCGCTGTCGATCGCCGAAATGGCTTTCACCGTGGACGAAGCGGAGTCCAGGCCAGGGTCATCACATGTGGTTGCCGCAAACAAGCCCACCGGACGCTCCTTCGTCGAATCCGCCGGCGCCGCGACGCCCCAACCTTCTAAAGCACAACGGCCTGCACATTCTAGCCGCGGACCACCACCACTTAGCCTCCGTGTGTGTTGTGACGCTGTGTTTTTCGTTGTTAAAGCGAAACTACTTTGTTTGGCTTTGGACACGACTAGAAATCAGTGGTTAATTTTTATTTACAACACTTTTCCAGAACAGTTTAACCCAAATATCAGATGTGTGCAGCACATTATGGAGGACTGTTTCCTGATCATGGGAGAATAGACTACAATGCCGGCTATTCTGACTCACAGACTGTAAGTACATTTCATTTAAAGGATTTGCCACTGACTATTCAAACACGAGTTTTGAGCAGTGTAGAGTAGTCTTGTTGCTTGTTGTTTCTCCGATCACAAATGCAAACATTGTTTTATGTTTACGCGGCGCGATACGCAACGCAATGCATAAAAAGACAGTGTAAGTCACTATAATTTGTAATTATGTCCCCACTGGATGCAACAATTTCCTCGTTTATAATGGGGTTTAATGTTTTGTTTTTGTCTCGTCGCTCCGGCCGAGACCCGGCATCACAGTATGGTGAGGAGCGTAACATTTCCGTCACACACTTTAGGTATTCAGCCAATCACAATGCACTGGACAGCTGGCCAATCCCAGCACACCTCGCTTTTTCAGACTGATGAGTTTTGTAAAAATCGATGCGTTTCAGAAAGGGCGGGGCATAGAGGAGAAACAAATAATGTACAGTATCATGTGGAAAATAATGTGTTTTTTAAAACCTTAAACCGCATAAACACATTTCAGTACACCAAATAATGTTTTTTTAGCAACGTCATATGACCCCTTTAATATCCTAATGACGTTTGGCATAAAAAAAAAATATAATAATTTTGACCCATACAATGTACTTTTGACTATTGCTACAAATATACCCAAGCGACTCAAGACTGGTTTTGTGGTCCAGGGTCAAAATGATCTCAGATATTGTTTGTGGGTCCTTTTTTGGTAATTTGCCCTTTTGAGTCCCTTGACATTTGAACACCCAATGCATGGTGCATTCAAATAATTTCAGAAAGATTGCATTTACAAGTTGAACACCGTTGAATTGGGGAAACTCAGAATTTTGGAAGCCCAGAGCTTCCAAGTTGGGGATGGTAAATTTGTTCAAATTAATGAAATGATTAAGATTTTTTTCCCATTCACAATAAACCTTTCCAAGCTGCATGTATACGATAGAATATGCAACAATTTAATTTACAGCACCTTTATAAATGTAATAAAAACATTTCAAAATAGAAATACAGATGCATATTCTTTATTCATCTTTAGCTTTTCCGTTCATTTAAAGTCTTATTATACCACCCTTACAATATCGATCAGTGCATGTGGTTTGTGGTTTTGCATACATGTGTGAGGGTACGGATTAAGACAGAAACACAATTATTAAGAAAAAATGGTCAGCGAGATCAGGCAGCTGAACAGCATTCAGTTTGGAAGTTTTTCTTCCACAGTCAGCAGTGATGCTGTCATACTTGTAGCAGAGATGTTGAAAGTATTTGTTGAAGGTAAGGCAAACTTTACATATGCAGTCATTTTGTACTTTGTTACAGTACAGTGTAATATAATTTCCTTCAGTATTATGACAATTGTCTGTATGCTGCAGAGGCGACACGCAGAGCTGTAAAACAGGCCGACAGTGAGGACTGTGACACTGTTGATATTGAACACTTTGAAAAGATTCTGCCACAACTGGTGAGTTTTATGTTTATGCATGTGCTTGATGTATCTTGTGTATAATTTTTGTTGTGAGTTTTATTATTTTGATTACAAATAATGTATGGTCATGTTATTTAGCCCTCTGCTAAGAATTAATCTACTCAAATTGAATTTTTATATATTTATAAACATTTATATATTTATATTTCTAGAAACATTTACATATTATTAAATTGAAATTTTTTTTTTCCAAAGAAAAAGGATTTTGAAATGTATGCTACACAATTCTGTGCTCTTTTGTCAGTTGTTTCTGTGCTTTTAATAAATCGTAAAATATTAGTTATTTTTCCGTCTCATTTTGTGCATTTTCTGTTCCATAGTGAAACTAGTTTCTCACAGTGTATTAATATGAAATTTCCTTTGCAGCTTCTTGACTTTTAATTTTGCTGAGGAGCCAGCAGATGGCAACATAACCTAGTTCTGCTGAACATGAACATCCTGGACTTCACTTTGAATATTCGCACATGCTTCAATCTTTAGACTTTGTATTAAAATGTATTAGATGTATGACTGATTTAATAAAAAAAACTGTTATTTTATCAACAGTTATTTTACATGTCATTCAATTCTCATCAGGTTCTCTTACACTTAGCGTTTTAACAACGCGCCGCCAGCAGTTTTCTGTGACGATGGGCCGATTGGAATGCCTGCTGGGTAACAGTGCTGTTATTGCCTCCTGGTAAAGAGGTCTCGAGTCTCACCCCGTGGCTCTGTAGGCCACCTGTGCTCTTCTCAGCGGCAGGTGCTTCCAGCATGCTTTGCCCCGCTCCCCCATCAAAGCCTCTTGAAGCAGTTGGAATTGATTAAAGTAATAAGGGAGGCAGCAAAGACCCTTAGATGATGACAAGTGGCAGGAAAAAGAAGCACCCCCCTCCGGTCACTTTGAAGTTTCCCCCCTTCCCCTCGCTGTCCTGCAATGTGGTATAGTTGAAGGTGTCACGGAGGTGAGAGGGCACAGGGCGGAATGTGTGTGTGAGTCTCCGTGTGAGTGTGTGTGCGCGGAGAGAGTGTCAGCTTGTTAAAATTATTGCGACCACACGCATAGTAGTTCAGTTTTAGTGGAAGCATAACAAAACAAATTGGAACCAAAGAACATGACACAGGAAGAGAGGGGTGTAATTTTGAGTGTAAATAAACAAGACGTTGAGTCGCTCAAGGGGGCTCCCGGTCTTTCATCAAGGCAGAGAGAAAGCTTTTTGCTCTGATAATTGCGCTCTTGGAGTTAGTCGAACCTGCCGCCAGTGAGTTTCCAGTTGTGATGTTAAGGGCTTTGCTTGAATGGGTTTGTTATTAGATAAGTAAAGCAAAAGGAAAGATCAACATGTTGTATTTTGTTAGATCACGTAGTTAAGGGCAATAGCAAGACATACTGCTTGTATGTTGGAAACAAAAGCTTATTTGCTTAATTTTTTTTCAGGTCTGGAAAGTTAATTTAACCCTAGGAATTTCTGTTGTGTGTGTGATGTTCAGCTTTAAATAGTTCATAGGACATTGCAGTAACCCTTTGCTTAAAGTCTATATGTATAATTATAAAGGTATTCATAATGTGTGTTGTAATGCATTATATCTTTTCATTAAAAAATTAACCAAAGTTAAAAGGCATAACATTTGAAGGTTTGTTTGTCTTGTTTTAATGCATTCTAATTTTTTAAGTATAACAATGAATAAATTATAATGTATTATAACTGTGGTTACAATTATTTATGAGATTATATAATGCATTACAAGGCATAAGTAACGCATGCAAACCTTTTTTAATGCATTATATAAAAGCTTTAAGCAAAGTGTTACAGAAATCCAAATTTCGTTTATCCATATGAAAATCATGGATGTCTGGTCAAAATGTGGGTGTCCTGTTCAATATTATTGTAATTTTTATTGAACATAACTGCTTTATAAAATCATACACCTTTGAACTTCACTGCAAACTTTGTAATTAAACTTTACTAGGCAAATAATGAATGCTTTGTGTCCACTGTAATTTCTTATTTTTTTAAAGCTGTTTTTGCATAGGAATTAATTGGTTTAAAAGCATTTCTACCTTCATAATCACCCATATTGTATTATCTGTTTTACGTTTATTCCAGGTTTATTCCAGTGAACATAGAAGATTTTGATCTTTTTTCTGTCTTTTGAGAAGGTTTGTCCAACCTTTTCAGAAAGAAGCAGTTTTTACCCGATGCAAAATCCTTAGGTTGGAAACCATTAAAGGGGGACCATCATATACTTGGCATATTTACCATTTGTCAAAAGTCAATTTAATAGCAAAACATCTTTGTTTAATTACTTTGGGTGGTTCTGTCTTTCAAGAACAGCTTTGCTTATTTATATGAGTCATTGGGAGTTATTTCAAACAACTGATTATTGTAAAAGTCTTTGTGTTAATTATGCAGAATTAAAAACAAATTTCAGATTTTTGTCCAGCACCGCTCATCATTTGCAGCCATTTCATGCAGTCTTGATAATGATTATTGTTTAATGTTATGAAATAACTAAATTCATTCAGATGTATCACTTTCAACATGTTAATGGTACACTTGTCTATTGTGAGAATATATTTCTAGCCTGTCCATTTCAGTTTTCTGTTTGGCATATATGATCATTGCAACTCCTTGTGCATCTTAGTGGAACAAATTACCTCTGAAGGCAGCATTATTAAACATTTGAAAGTAGTTAAGACAAGAGTGGAGGAGTGGGTTGAAAAGAATAATGAGTTAAAGCTTTTCTTGATCCTACATTAAAGACTGGGAGTGTCAACAGCCATTCCAGACGCTTTGGAGAAGCTCTGGAGCGCTGAGCACTTTCCCTGTGAGACAGAGACTGATCCGTCTCCAATTCGGCAGTAGAGCCTTGGATGGGTCTACACATAAGTCAGCATTCAGGTCTGTGGTTTGTGAGTAAGGCAGTGAATTAGATATGATGTTATGAAGGCAGGAGTTACTACGCCGTGGCATTCTGACTAGTAAGGAGATCAATCTTCTACAGTAGCTCCATGGGATTTCACCCCCCATATTTCCTTTGATGTATTAGTAAATCTCATTAAAGAGAACGTCTTTATCACTGTCATTTCTGCCAAAAAAACATTAACTCCTGGAATAGTTCCTGAAAGGAATGTTCCAGATTCAATAAAAGTAAAGTTATATTGTGGTGGAGAAAATAAATATGTAAATTGGGCTTGTTAATGAATTGATTACAACACAAAATCATCCATCTTAAAGGGATAGTTCACCCAAAAATGAAAATGCGATGTTTATCTGCTTACCCCCAGGGCATGCAAGATTTAGGTGACTTTGTTTCTTCAGTAGAACAAAAATTATGATTTTTAAGTCCAGCCGTTGCAGTCTATCAATCGTATAATGCATGGCAATGGTAACAAAATCTCTGAGAGTAAAAAAAACATGCACAGACAAATCCAAATTAAACACTGCGACTCGTGACGACACATTGAGATCCTAGGACACGAACCGATCGATTTGTGCCGAGAGAAACCGATCAGATTTTATCATTTTTACCTATAGTACCCACTATGTCCAATCTTGAGCGCACGCACGGCATCGAGCTGTGAGGTGAGAATACGCCCTCTGCGTAGTTTACGCCAGCTCCCGAACCGTGATCTCTCGCGGCGTATACGGCAACTCATGTTTACACTGGTGCCAGTTATTGTAGTTATGATGGCTATCAAAATGGTACTTACTGCGACTTATAAGGATTCGTTCAAACGACTTAAACTAAAAGATTAAGTTCTCTCCGCAAACTCATTCGGGAAGTGTAACTTTCCAGTATTCCCAACTTCTGAGCCTGCTCGCCTGAGGTTATGGTTGATTGCTCTTCGGCTGGACATCAACACACCCATTAACGTAAACTAAGCCAGAGCGCATACACACCTCACGCAACGGATGCCTGCACGCGCTCAAAGACACTTGGACATAGTGGTGTATTAGAGGTAAAAATGATATAAATAATGTTCGGTTTTGGCACAAACGATCGTTTGTGTCTGGGACATAAGTGTCGTTCACGAGCCCGCAGGGTTTATTTGTTGTGATGTTTTTTTTTGTTTTTGAATCTAATGATTTTGTTACCATTGCTGCATTAGAAGGACTGATAGACGGCACGGTTTTGGACTTAAAATTAATAATGGTGTTCGACTGAAAAGCAGAAAACAAAGTCACCTACATCTTGGATGCCCCGTGGGTAAGCAGATAAAAATAAAATTTTCATTTTTGGGTGAACATCCTTTTAAGGGAATAAATACTTGTTAGGCAGGATTGTGACAAGGATAATTGCATTTACCCACTTAACATGATCAAAGCAATAAAGCTGAAAGATTTGCACTGACAGGGGTCTCATTAATAAGTTGTATGCATACTGTACAAAAAAAGGAACGGATGCAAAAAGAACAGGAGAAATGTGGGTATATTTCTTCTGAAAGAATATAGCATATACGTTTTCTGAACGCTTTGAAATTTAGTTGTTTTTTATCCTTTATAAAACTCGAAAGAATCAGTCCATATTTAGTTGTTGTCTTTCAGAATGTCTCTTTGTATGTTCCACAAAAGAAATAAAGTCAAAAGTTTCTGGCATGAGATGACTGTTAGTAAATTATGATAATTTTCATTTTTGAACTGTTAATTTAATGTGTAACTTGTTGTTTTAATGCCAGTGTTGTAGACATGATCAAGAATCGACAAAAATGTCTAGAGTCTGAGTACAATCAATATTTTCATGATCTGGTTTGTCAGTGTGGGATGCACAGAATGTTCGGTAACCGAAATTATTCGGCCAAAAATAGCAAAAAAAAGCTATTTCGGTGTTCGGCCAAATAATCAAAAAGACAGAATAAATTGTAGCAAACAATGACGTGATGCTATCAAATAGCAACCAGTGTAAAGTGAGAGGCATGCACTCTTTATAATGCAACAAACATGTCAGCAGTGTGGAAGCATTTATACTGTCCGAGAAATACGCAAAAATCATTACAAGCACGGACAGCGAGAGATTGTTTAGTACTGCATCGCATGTCTGCGATGAGAAGAGGAAGGGGTGGATGTTGCTAGTTACTGTATGGTGATTGAAATCGTGAAATGGCCTTAAACAATTAGTAAATAAACGGCAGAACATTATGTTTTCTAATACACGCATGAATGTACAAATGCATGTAGCGTTGTACGAACTCGCAGAGTTGAGGCGGATCTGCTTGTTAACCAGGGTTCAAAGTCCAAAGCACAAGGAAAATCTGCACTGAAACAGTGTTACTCGTCAGTTGCTCAGTCACATTTTTATGAATTTTTTCAAGGCATGTGATAATGCAATACGTGCGACGTATTCGTAATGAGAATAATTATTATACTCATATAATAAACCGCCAAAATAGGCTGCTTT
>JADLZN010009031.1:0-43726 GCA_018155175.1 Sinocyclocheilus anophthalmus
GGGGAAGAGGGTTAACGTTACGAGAGATTATAAAACCAAAGCGCTACATGCATCTCGTTTGTATCAACTGATGCACTTCAATAAGAATCAAGAGTAGGGCTTGAGAAGGAGAAGTGGAACACAAATTGACGAATGTCAGGTTTCAAATTTTAGGTCAAAAAGCTTTTTGGCCAAAAAGCTTTTTGGCGAGATTGGAAAGGCAGTTTAAGCTTACCATAAGACCTTCAATGATGACAAAGTTATCATTGATGACCTTGGCCAAGGGAGCCAAGCAGTTGGTGGTGCAGGAGGCATTGCTAGTAAACACAGACGGGGGAAATTGGTCACAAAAAGGAAATCATTTTGATAAAAAGCAGGGACTTTATTCAAGTGGAAGAGACATGTTTGGGATTAACATACTCAAGCTCAACTGTTTGCTTTAGTACACCCCCTACAGGATATTATCCATTATTGCATATCTCTGCAGCATAACGCAAATGTTGACTAGTGGACACTTATTGTAATACCCAAGCAATTAGGTGCCGCTGTTGAACGAAAAAATGAAGAAAAAACAAAACCCAAAGGTTTTAAGTGGACGATTCCCCAAAGCCCGTAATATAAAGAATGATTCAGGAGAGCCACTCGTTCTAAAAAAAACTAATAGAAGTGTCCCCATTATAAAGTGGGTTGTAGATGTGAGGGGGCAAATGTAACTTGGGGGTTGTATAGTCCATCAGTTTTATATAATTTGACATAATGTGTAACAGTACAACCCACAAGCGGGTTCCAAAAAAAAATGCTAAGCAACAAATGTAAAAGCAAGAATTCCGGAGTTGGAATTTGCACAGTTGATATTGATTAGTTTTAAATGTGTGTATTAAATATCTAAAATTAATTTGTACTAAGGCTGGCTCCGTCTGTCGAGGTGGGTTCTCAGAACAAATGTAGTATCCTTGACTGACAACTTTGAAGGGAGTTGCCTAGATATTATCTGGCATGGTTGAGCAGCCCAGGGACAAACGTAGGGGCAGAGATTAGCACTTTGGGGCGAGAGTGTGATGACGATTCTGTGTGGCACCACCCTTAGGTGAGCCTATTCAAGAACGACAAGGTCAGACACTTATGAGTGCTAGCATTAGCATATTATGACTGATGTGTTAATGAGCTTGAATACAGACTGCCTTCTCTAATGAGTGGGTGAAAACCCCAGTACGACTCCCACAGTTATTGAGCCCTCGTCATCACCGCCATTTAATGTTGGCTGGCTCCTCGTCCTTCGTGGACACAGATGAGAGTCTTAAGAGCACATGGCTAGCTCAGTGAATACATCACTACTATTTGATAGTGACCTACAACACAACGTCCACTGCGCTGAGACGGTGAGTTAAGCTTGAATCCCGTGTTCAATGTGTCCAGCGTTGCCGTGTGCCTTCATCCGCAACTTCTCCCGTGTACTTTGCCATGGGTGTGAGTCCTAGCTTGTAACATGTAAACCTGTGAGAGAACCAATTGGTGAAGTCAGGAACTAAACTTAAAGTTTGCTAAGTTCGGAAAGTTTCATGGTTCACTCACTGAACTCATGAAACCAAAATGTTCGGACTGTACCATGTAAGTCAAGGTCATGATGGGTCCTGTTGTATTGCCTTCAATCTCTAGCTTTCCTTGGACTGGACAGCAGGCAACGGGGCACCAACGCCACTGCGCGTCCTGAAATCCTGATTAAAAATAATGTTGTTAAACGTTTCTCACAATATTAAGCGCCATAATGGGTCAGCAGATTTGTGGAAGGATCGATAGTGATCACTGAAGTGCTGGAGTAATGGTTTGCTTAATCCAGGAGTAACTAACGCTTTGAAAGGTCCAATACAAAAAAAAATTAAACATAATTGGAGTCGTCGTTCATGAACCAAGAGCTTTCAATAAACTAGCAGTTATTTTTAAAACCGTCCCCATCCGCCCAACTCAACAAATACCGCACCACAACGTTCATCATGGCTCCGAGCAACTAACACCTACGCAAGTTCTTGGCAACAGGAACCCCACGAGAACTTGGCCACCTAGTTTCTTATGTCGTGTGTCAGGTAACAATAGCCATTTTCGGTCCTCAGTAGAGCGCCCGTGGATTGGGCCCAACTTGTAGCCTACTAGAAAACAAACAGCCACGGGGGCAGCTTACCGAATGTAACAGCCCATTCAATGGTGCTAGAGAACATGGTTGAAGGATAACCCTCTTAAATGGGTGTTAGTTTGTATGGGTACGTGTACCAAAGGCATTAGGTGGTTTGGCAAGGAGCGGTCATACGGTCCCCGCCCCCTTTGCAGATTCAGGACTGTGATAAAGGAATTGCGGTGCGGCCGTCGCAGGCTGCATTGTGAGCTATTTGGTGCCGTACCCACCAGCACTGTCTCAAAGACAGATAAGAACTACTGGACTGTGATGTGTCCATGAAAGAAATCCTGCTTGTCCATTGCAACACTTTTTCAGCAAACAATAAGTCAACAGTCCAGATTGGAAATCCAGGGGATCACTAGTACAGATACTGCTGGGGTGTGCCTGTTAAGATAGTCGGGGATATGGTGAAGTGGTCCTTTCATATTTCAAATTATTTGGATTGAAGCCGTTTCACATTGTGAAATCGAGGCCAAGGTATTCCTTTAGGTTAATGCTCCTGGTAAATATTGGGGTGACTGTTTTGACCAATTGTTCCCTTTTAAATCTTTAAGGTTCCAAAGTTCGTTTCATAAGCAGTCATGTAATAAACGGTCTACGAGAGGAAGTGCCACTCGAAGAGCCCCCCATGAAAAAGTCAATTTAAATCACTATACATAGATGAAATTGTACTTTTACAAGAAAGCACTTGTGGACTATTTTTTTAGACGCTTACTCACACATTAAGAATTTAGGTTACTGCTTTAGTAATCTTCATTTGTTAAATGCAATTATGTTGAACAGAACAGAAGTCATTGTACATTAATTAGGAGTGTCAGTTTTTATTTAAGTTTTGCAATATGGTTTGGAAATTAGCTTTAAGGCAAGGTTTAACTTTTACTTTAACTCAATCCAATTAAAACCTGCGTAAGGCAAATATTGTGGGAAGGTGGATAATTTAAGTACATGTTACAAATTTTTTTTTTGTTTTTTTTTTTTAAGTTTTAGGGTGTGTGTGTTTGTTAAGTATTCATTCAGTGTACTTTGAAAGCCCAAAAGTTTACCTTGACTGTACTACAGCACCAGTTATTTAACCGTATAGATAACTCTCCGTCCGTGGTCACCAAAGTAAATAAAGTGCACATGTGGCTTACATGATGGGGTTTTTATTTCATTTTCATTTGGTTGCAAGGACGTTATTTATTTTAAATTATTCTTTCAATTTGATGTACACTACAGTATCAATATTTTCAATACAATTTCAGGATACTCTTCCACAGGGCAAGTGTCACTGTGAAACTATTGTCATCCTCCCATCCATGTACTATGATCATTCACGGTGTATTGTTTCTACAGTTTCAATGGCTCAGATTTCGCATTATAAGCATTAATAGGACTTTCATGTTATCTCGAATGGTCATCTTTTTTTTGGGTGGGGTGGGTGTTGGTGTTTAGGGGGTGGTGTTTGATTGTAGTGAATTCTCGTATCTTGCCAGCGCAACTAAAATGTGTTGTAACAACAGGTCCGCAATCGGGCAATAAGTGGAACGCCAATGAACGCCGGGGTGCAACGTGCTACCCCGCAGCTGGAGCAGTAGTCCAGGCCCCTATGGAGAGGCAAAGTCATTGTGAAAGTTCAGTCTAAGTGCGCATGCATACCCGTGTACAATGTCGCTTAAGGATCACATTTCCATTTGCATAACTCCATCGAAGCTTTGTTAATGTCTCAGCTGGTGTCGTGTTGTGGGCGGTCCCGATGTGCAGAGACATGCTCCACCTGTGAGAGACTTGTGGGTCATCTGATGTTGTTTGTGTACGGTGTCATGTGTGACGGCTATTGGCAGGAAACTGGCTATGAAAAGGGTCAGGCTTCCTCAGTTCAATATCTCTGGTGACCCCCTAGTGTGGAAAAAACGAGGCCGGAGCGGCCTAAGCTCACGGCGATACAACGCACGTAGTTTTTTGTTCTCTTCACACGCATACATCACCTGCGGTATGGCACATCCCAACACAGCGCGTGCCACTGGCTTCGCCGCAGGCCGACGGTCCGGCCCGGTCTAATCTTGCCTCAGATCAATGGCGGGCTCCGTAGGGATGGGACAGCTTGCAATTAGTTAGAGTGTTTTTTTGTCCAAGTAGCAGCTCCAGATGCTTAAACTACTCACACTCCAAGAACTCATACGCAGTCTTTCTGACGATAATTACTCAAAGATAAACAGCTGTTAATAGTCTTCTTTGCCAAAAAACAAATATATTATCGTGTTTTTTGTATTTTTATTTTATTTTTAGTGTCTGCTTACCCGTTGATACCAACTTTAACCATGATGCCTGATTTGGTCTTGTCCTCTGTGGAAAAGAAAACATTCAATTATTTGACTACATTGCGTCAGTCATTATTGGGTCAAGCACAGCGTACAGGCTGTGAGTGTGAACTTGCAACGCTGATATCTAGAGATGAAGTCAGAGCGAGTAAATTTAGTTCATGTCACTAGACTTAAATTCACAGTATTACAGCGCATTAGGCTTAAGCATTTGCCTTTTGTAGGCCTAAAACTATATATAAAGTCGTGATACAGACCCGAACAAACAATAACCTCCCTCACACTTTCAACTGTATAGTCCATGCATTTGTAGGCTAGTTAAATATTTAATTTACAGCTTCAGAAAGGGCCGTTTATCGGTATATTATGAACTCTGACAAGAAAAAAAAATCCCTACAGTATATAAAGCGTGTATGAATAGCAATTTACCGTTTGTGAGAAGCCTCTGTCCGTCCTGACACTTGGTGTGAGTGGACTGATTACAAGCACGAGGTTAATTTATACCTGGTGCGGCGGCGTTGACCACGCCCCCTTGGACTTTAGGCCATAATTGCCACGCCCCTTTAGAATGTCAAGGTCGTATTGGGAAAAAGTTGGATGAAACAACTGCATCACTAAAATAATAACAAATTCAATCATGCTAAAATAAACTTCTTACATGTTACATTAAACATATTACATTACTACTGACATTTAATGTGACTTTTGGAAAGTAGTTAATGAAAAGGATCAAGCTTCATGTTTTTATTAAAGGGCAAGGCCTTTGTTTTGTAAGTGCTTTAATAATGATTAATGCATTTGAAAAGGCTTTTAAAAATTAACCGTTGGCATGGAGGAAATGTTTTGTATACGGCATACATATGCTGTTAATAATCTTGGTGGCTGCAGGTTCTGTCCTAAATAATTGGAATCAATACAGTCAGAGACTTTCTGAGCTCACAACTCAGAGCAGTTACTCCACATTTTTGCAGGTGTGCTTATTCTGCAAAAAAGACATTTATGATAAAATGTGCTTGCTAATAGTATTATCTTAAAATAAAATTAGATTTGAACATGTCTCTCCACTCTGACCTTCTAACAGTAACTGGCCCAGACCGAGAGCGGGATGAAGCAGAGGATCAAATCGCCCTCATAGTGAGTGTGTGACATTTACAGGAAAGACCATGACCCTTCCCTTTCACCCTGCCATTCCTGCATCCCAGAATCCCTCACACAAGAAATCCAATGCCTTTTTGTACCTGCATAATCTCCAACCAGCGCATACATATTCGCATGTACATCTGCATGCAAATTGATGCATGATAAACAATTGGAAAAGCATAAAAAGGATTGAAGAAACTGGTTAGACACTGGTTTCCTATTTTAAGGTATAGTTCACCTAAAAATGAAAATTCCGTCATCATTAGTCCACCTTTAAGTTTTCCAAACCTGTTAGGGTTTGACTGACTATCTTCATACAACACCAAGAAGATTTTTTGAAAAATGTGGGTACCGAACATTTTTCTGGTCCCCATTGGCCTTCACCAATGGTGACCAAGCAACTTTTTGGTTACCCACATTCTAAAAATAGCTTCTTTTATGTTTAAATAAAGAAAGAAACTATACAGGTTTGGAACCAGGGTGAGTAAATAATGACAGAAATATTATAAAATAACTATCCCTTTAAAACAAGTGCAATACTTCAGAGAGTGACAGGGTAGTTTAATTGCTTAGTTTCTAAATTAAAGTAGTGAATTGAATCACAAAGTACATTTGATTAATCACATTATAATCTTTCTGTTATCCATCAAATTTAGCGTTGGTGTTAATTATTTAAATGTAGTTTACTTTTTGTCTCGTGTCTGCAATTAATCACAGGGCTATACTAGTAATTAACACCGACACAGTCCCGGAGATTAGGTGCTCCATCATTGCAAAAGGACAGATTGTAAAAAAAAAAAAAACCTTCATGCTTTATAGCAATTAGCTGTCAAAGTGCAATGTTCTAATGTTCCACAGTAAATCTGCACTTTTGTTGCAAGATATGATTTTCAACTTTGCAAAACTACATGCTTGTCCTGTTTTTTTTCTTTGCATTGAATTAGTCTTGTCCTTTTACTTAAACCTATGGTGTTAAGTATCATCTGAGTTTGCACTGCAGACAATTTTGGACTGTCGTGACCGCTGATTCTTTTGATAGTTCCGAGGTCACAGAGATGAAGAGAAGGCCAAAGTGAGTTTGTCACAGGATATTGAAGTGGGGAGTAACAGTTTTCAAAATGCCATCTCACCCTTTAATCATCATAACATCCTTATGAAATGGGGTAACTGTAATGTATATACGTCTATGTGCACGTAATATTAACTTCTAAATAATTCTTCTCATTTAAACAGACTGAAAGCACTCAGTAACAGCCCCTCAGAATAGTGTATGTCTGCTCTCCAGCCAGCAGAGAGAATGTGTTGGACTGTCGCCAGGGTCAGGCTAAAAATACTCAAACACTCGTAGGCTGACCCCGCACCCTTTCCACTGCAGCTATCTTGTGCTACTGTGGGGTGACCTGCACAATCAACTTCACCATCTTACGACTGACTCATATGATTCAGACAGAATCAGACAGGCTTCTGAACGTAACCCTGACAAATACAAACAGCACGTCTGTCACATCACATTGCCACGTTCACTCCAGATTCTTCAGCTGGAAGATTTGCGGACCGGTTTTTCATGTGCTGATGATGAGTAGCTGTTTGTTTAAACTCTGTTCTCCCGTGTGGATCATTCTTCACTAGCTCTGTTAGCTGGTATGTGAGGGGGTTATATATTAACTACTAACTATAAAGTGGCATAGCTGTAGAGCTCAGAGTCCAGGATCCTGTGTTGTCTGAAGTGCAGACTGCCCAGACAAGTCTAGTGTCTCTAGTCTCAGGATATAGTGCTATCTTGTGGTCGAAATAAAATAATGCATTCAAGCTGATTTTCATTATTTTAGGTTTGCAGCTTATACAAATGTGTTACTATGGGCAAATATATGGATGCAAATAATAGGAAACAGTTGCAGAAAATTGGATGGTGACTCCAAGATAGGCTTGAAGTTTGATTTTGGTTATATCAGAGTTAGGAAATGCTCCTTTAAAGAACCAGTACTTAACCAGGGGACCGGGGCCCAATAGGAGGCTTCCGAATGACTTAAAATGATTAAGATTAATTTATTGTAAAATAATCTAATTTACAAAGTGTATGTTTGTTTATTGTTTTTATTGTATAAATTTTTTAAACTCCAATTTCATTGCAAAATGTAATTATAATGATTATGAACTGTAGTTTTATTAACTATTATGCAATTCTTTTAACTGGAATCACAAAAATAATTGTGGTTAATTTATTAATAAATATATTGACATTTCTAGTTACTGTTGATAAAAAAAGTTTGAAAACAAGTTGCTTAGTAGGAATATATCGATTATATAAGGAGCCTTCAGATATTGTGTAATGCAATGGAAGGCATTCAAGTCAAAAGCTTCAGAACCACTGCTTTAAAGTGATATTTAACTCATCAAAATCATGTCAATTATTTATAAGATTGTTTACTTTTTTCTATACAGTGAAAGTGTATAGTGACCATGGCTTAATTATGTAAACATAAATTGTTTGGATTACTTTTATGGTACTTTATAGATTTTTCCCCACACTTCTGGAGCCCATTCACGTTCATTGTAGTGCAAAAAGTATCTTGGACGTTCTGCATAACATCTTCTGTGTCCCATTGAAGACAGAAATTCATATAAATTGACAATCATCACATATATACAGTGGTGTGAAAAAGTATAGGCCCCCTTCCTGATTTCTTTTTTTTATGCGTGTTTGTCACACTTTGTTTCAGATCATCAAACAAATTTAATATTACACAAAGATAATGCAAGTAAATACAAAATGCAGTTTTTAAATGATTATTTATTTTATTAAGGGAAAAAAGCTGTCCAAACCCGCCTGGCCCTACGTGAAAAAGTAATTGCCCCCTAAATCTAATAACTGGTTGTGCCACACTTTGCAGCAACGACTGCAATCAAGCATTTGCGATAACTAGTCTTTCACATCGCTGTGGAGGAATTTGGCCCACTCTTCTTTGCAGACTTGTGGTAAGTCAGACCAGTGGGAGGGTTTTGAGAATGAATGGACTTTTTTTTTTTGTTCTTTTTTTTTTTTTTTTTTTTTCTTAAGCATCTCAATCGGATTTAAGTCCGGACATTGACTTGGCCACTCCAAAACCTTAAATTTGTTTTTCTTGAGCCATTCAGAGGTGGACTTGCTGGTGTGTTTGGGATCATTGTCCTGCTGCATAACCCAAGTGCGCTTGAGCTTGAGGTCACAAACTGATGGCCGGACATTCTCCCTCAGGATTTTGATAAAGTGCAAAATTCATGGTTTCCGTCAATTATGGCAAGTCATCCATGTCCTGAAACTGCAAAGCAGCCCCAGACCACCACACTACCACCACCATATTTTACTGATGGTATGATGTTCTTTTTCTTAAATGCAGTGTTACTTTTACGCCAGAAACACACCTCCAAAAAGTTAAACTTTTGTCTCATCAATCCACAGAATATTTGCCCAAAAGTCTTGGGGATAATCAATATATTTTTTGGCAAATGAGAGACGAGCCTTTGTGTTCTTTTTGGTCAGCAGTGGCTTTTGCCTTGGAACTCTCCCATGGATGCCGTTTTTGCCCAGTCTCTTTCTTATTGTTGAATCATGAACACTGACCTTAATTGAGGCAAGTGAGGCTTGCAGTTCTTTTAGATGTTGTTCTGGGTTCTTTTATGACCTCTTGGATGAGTCGTCGTTGTGCTCTTGGAGTAATTTTGGTTGGCCGGCAACTCCTGGGAAGGCCCTTAACACCAGACCTGTTCCAAGTTTTTTTGTGCCCCCGCCGATAATGGCTCTGACCGTGGTTTACTGGAGTCCCAAAGCCTTAGAAATGGCTTTACAATCCTTTCCAGACTGATACATATCAACTGTTTTTATTCTCATCTGTTCTTGAATTTCTTTAGATCGCGGCATGATGTGTTGCTCTTTAAGCACGCTTCACTTTGTCAGACAGCTTCTATTTAAGTGATTTCTTGATTCAACAGGTCTGGCAGTAATCAGGCCTGGGTGTGGCTAGTGAAATTTAAAGAATGTGGTTAATTGCAGTTCTTTCATGATTTAACAGGAGGGGGCAATTAATTTTTCACGTAGAGCCACTTAGGTTTGGACAGCTTTTTTCACTTAAATTAAATCATCATTTAAAAACTGCATTTTGTATTTACTTGCATTATCTTTGTGTAATATTTAAATTAGTTTGACGATCTGAAACATTAAAGTGTGACAAACATGCAAAAAAATAAGAAATCAGGAAGGGGGCCAACACTTTTTCACACCACTGTACCCCAATAGTCTTCTAAATGTGCACAAGCAGCAAGGGATTATTAAGTATCACGAATAAAAGAACACTTTTAACAACACCATTGCTTTATACTCACTTTGAGGTAGCTTAACAAACTCATAAAAAATTTGTAGCATTTTTATTTATCGTTTCAATTTAAGAGTAATTTAATTATTGCTTCTCTTATTCACTTTTAAATTTAATTATACTGTAAAAAATAAAAGACAGAACAGAGGACGTAGATCATAACAGACTAATATACCAAAATAAACATCAGTTCTTAGAGAGAATATCTGTTCTATAAAATGTAGTTCAAGTTGAGATTTTGTGCCTAAACATAGTATGGATTTTTTTTCATGCAAGCTATAATCCTAACGCCTACATAAACATTTCACAGGCTGACTGAGTGGTGAGAAATAAAGAGATTTTTAACGCAGTTCCCAAATGATTCAGTGGTTGTGGATGCATGTAAGATGTAAGGGAAACAGGTCAATAATTTAGCTCAAAGGGAATCATTTAAGATTTTAAAGGGAACTCCCCCATTAAATGTCACCAGGGCACCTTTGGACCAGAAACAACTGTTGTACGCCCTGGACCACCTGCAGACGGACCCCCCAACCCTGCGATTCAGTGAACGAGACGTATGACATCAATTCTGCAATGGATACAGTATCTATATCCAAAATACAGTGAAAACACTATTAATTATCACAGCAACAAGATCGGCAGTTTAAGACAATAACTTGTGAGCACAAAACACGAGATACTTCTCTTTTCAATATAAATAAGGCTTTATTGGATAAATCTAAGACATATAAACTAATCTAACACATGAACACACGCATTCACACAAGTTGCAGAAAGAGAGAAAGTGAGGAAATAATGAGTTTAAGAGAATGAAAATGTGAAATCACAAGTTTACAGCAATATGTGCCATTGCATATATCTGAACAACCATCAAACACTTAATTAACCCTCGCACTGAGTTACTCAATGAGGTTAAAATTTATATTAAAATGCACCAGTTCAGCCGAATCTGGAGGTACTTGCGTTGCCTGTGTGCGGGGTTCCCTTCGTTGTCTGGTTGCCGAAAGGGGTTTCCCGTTTTTCTGATTGGCTGGAGGTTCAGTCTTGGTAAGCCAGTGATTGGGCGTTGGCTGGCTACGTGGAGCTGTTGTCTGCAGTTGAAGTTTTAGACTGCACTTTTTCGGAGATGCGGCGTTAGGCAAAACTTAACTCAAAACACAAAACTCTCAACGTAAAATAAAATAAACTAAAGAAATAGACATAGATGTAAAGTTTGATGAGACCAGGTGTTGTTTCTCCTCATGGTTTTGGAGGAGAGGGCGTGTAAGCCAGAGCACGCTCAAAACTAAAGAAGCATGATTTAAAGAAAAACAACAAGGCTCAAAAAGGCAAGAAGGAAGAAGCGCGAGAGAGATAGAGAGAGATGGTGTCCTGAGTATTTAACCCAGGCTGTTTAACACACCCAAATGGTGTTTCGACCAATTAGACACTGTCTTAGCTCAGGTGTTGCTATATTTCTCCTCCCAATTCATAAATCAACTGTTATCTCATCATTCACATGGTCCGCGTTTTTCCTGCTCTTGCAGAGTATAATTTGGACATGATTTCTATAACAAGAATATGATACATTTGACCACGAAGTGATTGGAATAAACGTTTCAAGCATGAATTCACAAACTCACACATACCAAACATGAATACAAACCATTAAGCTATTCAATAGTTATTAAAAATACATACACAATAAATGATTAAGATCTGATAAGTCACATGTAGGTTACATAAATGATATGGAGTTATATATATATAGCAATGATTAGTTGCTTGAGTCCTTTTAGTGTCATTTAGGTGCATGGAAAGGCAGTGTCCGTGCCATTCTGTGAATGTATGAAAACCAAAGATTAAGAGGTCTGTAAGGAATCTCAGAAAGTCTGTTCTTTGTCGTGAGTTGGGGGAAGTCAATTTACGACGAGCTTGTGGCTGTAGTTACTATCGTGTGATAGCCATGCGCAGGCCAACCTATCTCCATCTCGACAAACCAGCTACCCCCCATCTTGATTACTTGCCCTAAAATTGACAATCTCCTCCCTGAGTTGTTATGATCAGTGTGTTCATTTTGTGTTAATGTTGAAAGCTGTTCAAAGCTGCTAGTTAGTGGACTTGCTTCAGACTCGTGGCACCAGGATCTGATTTATGACATCCTGTTGTCTTGGGCCTCTGTGGAATTTGGACTCCTTGTTTCAATTATGTTTTGACCAAATCTTAGATTGTCTGATTCGGTCTGATATCCTACAAAGACTACCAGTTCCTTCTCTGCTTTAGAAGAGGAAACACTTGTGCAGAGACATGCTGTTTAAATTCACTTACAATAATTGTTCATAGTACATCATACAGTATATTGTTCAATAAAGTGTTTCCATGAGCAATTATTAAGTTCCTTAAAAAACTAAATATCCTGCACGTATCCACCACTAAACCCCCGACTGCCCACTTCTCATCACAGAAGGATGTGGATGCGTGTCAGCCTGCATGTCTTTGTTCAATAGGAGCTGATTAAGGCCTATTTTGCAGCCCATGAATTCCTTGATTTGCAGTGTGTGTGGGAGAACACACAGATTTAGAAAAGTACCTGGGACACCTGGGTTTAGAAAAGCATAATAAAAACACTTGATGGTGCCGCAATTAAGAGACATGCAGAAAGCAAAAAGAAACATGACGTGGAAGAAATTTTATTCATGCAAAAACTACAGAAGGTGAGCAGTATATGTTCTATAAATCATGCATTTTGAGACTATTTGAGACATTACTTTAAGATCTTTGCTTACTAGTAAACTACTAGCAGATTCTCAAAAAGATTGAATCTCATCTACATCTCAAGGAACCAGTAAACACCACTACCTTCATTCAAGAAATAAATACAAATACAGTTAAACAACATGCCACTTCAAATCCCATGTAAAAATAAGTATTATTGAAATACACAATATAATGAATTTGTCCACCTAGTTTTCACGGAGTCCCAAACCAGACCAGAATTCGGTAATGCCCTCTATCTAAAGCTAAGTGGGACAACAGTCATCTCATCATCTCGGTCCGTCTCTCAGTTCATTATTAGCAGCCGAGGCCACTCATAGAGCCGATCCGGTCCAGTTTCAGGCCAAAACAGCCTCGGTTCCAACCCCTCCGCAACCGGTCCGGTGGCGCTCGCTTCTGATTGGCCAAAGCCCCCTTCAAGAGGCGGAGCCAGGCATTCTCACTCTGCACAGGTATTTCAATCCACTTGGGGTATTCTGCCACCTTTAGCCCAGAGCTGAAGGTCTGCAAGGGCTCTTCTGACTGGTCACTCGTGAGGTTCTCAAGATCATCAAGGGTCAAAAGGTCATCGTAGCGCTCAAGGAACTGCTCGATGACCTGCATCATGGAGACAGGATGTCTTTTTTATTGAATAAGGCTACATTCTATTTACTACTTAAAAATGTATATGTTTAGTCGTGTGAGGAAGCCCACCTTCATGGCTTTGTCAGGGGTGTGAAGGGTTCGGGTGTGGCCCGGCACCGGATTGGCCAGAAGGACTAGGAGCACCACAAGTACAGAGGAGCACAGCATGGTGCAAGTGATAATGGCCCCAAATACGCCGCTAATGTGAGTCGGTATGGATATATTTAGATGGACAAATTTAGATGAACACACTCAAACACAGATAAAGGAGAGAGAAGCATGGAAATGCAAACAGAAAACAACTTTCTGCAGAAAACAATACACAGTACATACAAAGAAACAGATAAAACACAGAAAGAGGTTAGTTTGTTCTGCATTTGGAATAAATTCAGCTACATATACACCTTTCAGATTAGAACAAAATCATCTTGGAAAAGAAACAAAAGCATCTTAGACTATGCTATAACTGTGTAACAGTAAATAGGCTAATCTCACAAATAAAATAAAATACATGTCACACTGTCACACATGTCAACCCCCCCCCCCCCATTTAGGTCATTATATTTATTTGGAAATTGACATTATTTTCATGTAAATACATTTTCTCCTTAAATTCTGTCTTGACATTTTACTTACATTTTTTTTTTTTTTTTAATTCTATTACAAAAATGATTATCATTATATTAGTTTAATGCTGTTTTATTTTAACTGTATTACACTAAAAATGACAATGATTTTCTATTTAAATCAGCATAAAGACAGCACAAAAAATACTACTATGACATAAAAACCTCAACATGTAAAACATATCAATACTTGTTTGCACATTACAGGAATAATAATGATTTTGTTACATTTATTTTAATTTCTTTATTTCAGCACCCCCCCCCTTTACGTGAAGAGAATTTGAGGGAGTTCTTATTGCCTAAAAAATAATGTCACAAAAATGATAATAAAAAACATCCTTCATTTTCTATCACTATGTTATTTCTTATTTGTTATTTCAGACGTGTTCTTGTCAGGTTTCATGGAATGCATCCTTATTCTGTGCAGAAAAAACATTCAAAATGAATGACGTTCATGCGAAATTCCATAAGTATTTAATATTTATAAAGTAATACAGTCTTACTGATATAAATCTCAACAAATATAGTTGTTAAACTAAGTTTTCAAAGTAAAAATCTGTACTGATTAACATGTTTCCACAATTTTCACACAAGAAAATAAGCAGATAAAGTTTTCAAATTGTTTTACTCACCAATAATATTTCGAAGAGCTTTTAAAACCTGACTGAATGCTTTAGTCCTCCATCCCTCTGTCTCGACTCAGTTTTTGGCACCTGCTAAGAGCATCCCCGTCTTTCCCTCTCCGCTCTCTTCCTTCTTCTGTGTGCAGGGATTTGATTTAATGCGAGTGGTGTTTGTATGTCAGTGTGTGTCTGTGTGAGCTAGATGAGTATGTTAATAGTATCTCATATGTAAGGATGAGGTGTCTATATATGCTTTACCCCCCCAACAACACACACCTCTTTTCCCTCCCTTTTCTCTCTCTCCTTCACACACACACATATACGCAAATGCACCTTATTATCTTGATGTCTCCGAGATGATGTCAGAGGTATGGAGGGGGTGTTTGATGTTGTCGAGGGGATGCCACCTTCTGCCTGGAATATGACATCATATGCACGCACACCGCAAAAGAAGTCGTGACACAAATGCAGGGCACCACAACCAGGTGTTGTCTCCCTCTGCCCTCTACTTTAAATGATCTCGCCCTTCCGTTTTTCATTCCTCGTCCATCCATCCCTTGTCTCCTCACATCTTTCTGTTTGCAAGGTGCGACTCTGGCTGCCAAAAGCACCAGCGGCTGGCAGAATATTGTGTCTGTTGAGAGGAGGCCAACACTTAACTCAAGGAGATATATAGAGCTTTCAATGCCTGTTTGAATAGGAAAGAGACGTTTCTAGCTGTTCCTGTGTCATACGGACAGTCCTAAAGTCACGGTCAATATCCATCATCTGAATAAAGTTCATTTTTAAAGTGAATTTGCACTAAAAGTCACTTATTGAATATGAAACCTTTCATTTTTTCCCCCATTAATCTGCTTCTGTGGGTCACTGTGAGAAATGTCTTTGTGTCTTTTTTTTCCTCTCTCTCTGTGAGTGCCATCACAGACTGCCAGTGCCATCTGCTTACTGCTTCACCTGGCCATCAGCCACACGATCCAAGACCAACACACACACACACACCACATACACCTAAACGTGCTAATATACAAGATATCACTGAAAAACTGTTTAGGCAGTGATTTACTCATAACATAGCACAACTGTATCAATAAATAGGATCCATAAATAACATCTCTCGCTCTCTCTATATCTATATAGAGAGAGAGAGGAGAGAGAGAGGAGAGTTTTCCAAAACTGTGCCGTTTTTGGTTTTTTTTTTTTTTTTTTGTAAGAAAAAAACCGGCATTAGTTATATAATATGAAGGTCATGAGACTGAAATGTTGCGGAATACATTTTGAATTTTTTTTTTCAAGTGTGGAAAAGTGGAAAAGTGTGCAGACTTTCTTTTTTCGAATTTATTGGACTTTATTTGATCCTTTCTTCTAAGCACCTATTTAATGGACACGCCATGTGTGCTCTTTTAAGTTACTACGCTGTTTGGAATTTTACTACAAAGAAAAATGCAAGGTAGGCTTTATAGTAGGATATTTATATTCATATTTATACTAATTTAAAATAAAATAAATAGAAAAACATTTTGACATTCAAAAAACAAACAAACAAATTGTCACAAACTGCCTGTCTTGGTTTAGTTTTCATTTGGTTCTACTAAGGCCTGTGTTCCTTTGTTCTAGTTTCCTGCTCCTTGTTTGTTACTATGGTTTCTAATTAACGAGTCATCACCTGTTCTTCATTTGCGTTTGATCACCCGGTGTATTTAAGTTCTTCTTTCTCGTTCAGTTGTTGTTTGGTATTGCTTGTGTGTAGACACGCTGTTATGATGTGTTCTTGCATGTGGATTATATAAGTTTGTTTCATTAAAGGCCCTTTTTGTTTTGGAAACCAATTTGAACCCTTTTCTTCATCATCTTTTGAATCCAATTGTGACAAATATATGTTATATACATAGAGTTAAGACGATTACTTTTAAAATGTATTTCGTTGAAGATTGCAAAATACAAAAAGGAATTTGTAATGTATTTTGTTTGATTACACAAGTTTTGTAACAATCTAAATACTTTAGAATACTAATAAAAATGTAACAAAGGGCCAGGGAAAAATGACATCCACCAAACATAGGACTTGGTTTTCCTCTGCATAGGAAGGGAAAAAATGCAGAAAATCTTCAAAATATATATATTTTTTTTACTGATGCTGAAGAAGGTAACACAACGCATTAAGTTAATTGGATGAAGAGGTTAACTTACTTTGTCTTCTGGGAAACATGTAATAATTAGCTTCTGGAGGGCATTACTAAATGGAAAAAAAATCTTTAAACAAAATAAGATCTATTTATATATCCTGTTCAAAAGGTTACACCCCCTGCTCTTAATGCATTGTTTTTCCTTTGTGAGCATCAGTAAATTTTTTTCACCTTTTGTAATAGATTTATGAGTCTCTCAATAGTCCATAGTGTGAAAAAATGGATCACAAAATCATACAGTCATTGTTAGAAAGGGGTTCAAATATACCGAAGATGCTGGGAAAACTTGAGAACGGGGGGGGGCAGGACTAGAGGATTTTTCTGAAGAACAGCGAGCAATTTAACTGCATGTGACAAACAAGGGATTCACAAACAACTATCACAAAACATTAAAAACAGTTGTGGATCATCCAGATAACAACTGACAGTTAAGATTCAATATGTACATTTTTAAATGGGGCCATTTTCATAAATTCAGTCATTAGAGTAAATGTAAACAAGTTAGGCCTATGTGAAATAGTTTATTCAGGAAAGTACTAAGTAAAAATAGCATGCAATGTTTATGATCCCTCTTATTTTGTTAAAATTATTAACATTTTCGTATTTTGTAAGGGGATGAAATTTATGAGCAGAACTTTAGTTTAGGATGCTTTTGCAGAGTGTCAGAGTCAGAAAATCACCAATTGCTGTTTACATTACAGTTTACAATAATGTTTCAATGAAATGAATGACATTAAAATTCAAAGTAATCACTATAGTAATCTAAATACTTTTCAGATGTAACTCATTTGATTACCACCCATTTAAAATGTAACTGTAATGAAATACAGTTACTCATATTTTGTATCTGAAATACGTAACATTACTCCCCAACCCTGCATACATACAATATTTATGTTAAGTTCTTTTGCATTACACAGTTAATTCTAACTTAATGAGACCGTTAGCCTGAAAATGATATCAGTACATCATAGGGACACATATAAATGTATTTAGTTCACAGTGTTTGTGCAATATTTAATTAAATATTTAATTCAATAGTTCTCAATTGCAGGCTAGGCCCCAGTAACATTAAAATGGGTTTTAAAAGTGTTTAGGCTACTATAAGACAAAACAACCATTAAAATATACTAAAATGATTCAAAATCAAGATGTTTCTTTTAATCTGTGCCCTCAACAACTATTTGTTTCCTTTGAAGAAGCAGGGTTCCTATAGTCCTGAACAATCTGGATGCTTCACTTTAAAAGTGTGATCTCTAGACCTGGACAAAATGTAAATGAATAAAACCTTAAAACATCATTTCTATAATGCACATACATTTTTCTAGCTATGCCAAGCTCTAAAACATTTTATCATGTAGAAATTGTGATGAAATACATTTTTAAAATACATCCTTATTGTTAATCCTTATCCAGTATATCACAAGCGACTGTATAAGACATGTAAATTAATTTGTTTAAAAGAGTGGGAACCCTAAAACCAATCAGTCCTTAAAATTTTTGGAATATTGTAATTTAAATATTTTAATTTTAAATACATTTTATATTTACAGAAACTGAAAATGCAAATAGATTAAAAGAACAAGAGGGACACTAAGACAACCTAATATATGTTGATACAGAATGCATTGTCACAACCCAACACGACACTAGCATGATTCTAAATGATTCATTTATGATCTAACTCACAGCATACATAAAGACAGTGATCTAACATAATAATAGTCTGACAAGAACTTTTCTAGAAAACCGCACACATAGCCCTGAGGTATCCCTGGCTTCATAAAAGCATCAGCGTCCCGAGAGGGGCTCTTGTGTTTGATCAGGTTGAGTCCAGTGTTTTTACGGTTGTGTACCCGGTCTGAGTTTCTCACAGTGAAGGATCGCAGGTTTATCCAGCCAGCTGCTGCCACTAGCAATCAATCTAGCAGCAACCTAGCGACAGAGCCATTTACAAGATCTAATTACTTTATTTACATTACAGAGCCTATTTACTCTAATTACAGATATCAGTCAAATTAAAATGTAAGCTACCTCATTTAATATGAGAGTTATCAAAAAGTCAAGGTTTTGTTCCAAAAAGTCATGTAGTTTTCAGTTATGTATTAAATAGTGCTGTCAAATTATTAATCGCGATTAATCATTTGGCACCACTAGTATTAAAACTTGTTTTACGGTATATGATATGGTTTGTGCTGTCCCATCCTTTTGTAACAGCCTCTGCAAAACCTGTCTTACACCGTGACAGATTACAAAACAATACACACACTGCAGTATTTCACAAAAATGTAGCTTGTTTCTAACATTGGGATCCTTCAGAAAGTTAAATGCAGAGTTGCAGGCGCTACACACAGCCAAAAACAACAGGTTTAACACATTGTGCTTATGAATTCTTCTGGTGTTTAAGAATAATAATATCTATCCTATTTCCTCCCTATCAGTTCACCTTGACTGGGTGACCCAAGTTTCTGAACGCCAAATATTTGAGTTGTTTGCAGGCAGTGATCTTTTAATGGAGGCTGTTTTCAAAGCCAACGTACTATAAAGTAAATCCATCCTCCCAAAATGCCTCAGAACAGTTAGAAAATACAAGACTGCAGCCATGAAATAATACAAGGCTTTCACCCCAGACTTTATAACAGACTTATGGACTTCTATAACAAAAAGTTTTTACTGCAGGCTTGCATGAGCACAATTCCCTTTTAATGAATGTTCATACCACTGATGTTGTTTCACTCAAAATATCTTCTTTTGTGTTCCACAGGAGAAAGAAAGTCATACAGGTTTGGAACGACATGAAGGTGAGTACAATTTTATTTTCTAAGAAAATCTTCAACATTTACTGATAATCTGGAGCTAAGTGACTGTGACTATGAAATAGATTCAATAAGCATATTTATTTAAATAATAAATATAATTACATAGCAAATGTAGTATTCGTTTATTGTTAGTAAAAAGAAATAATTTTGATTGCATGCTAAAAAAAAATTTCGATCACATTTTTCTGTGATCCCTATTCTTCGAAAACCCCTGTATTAACTCTTCCACCACCATTGACAATTTTCCTGTCTTTCTGTGTTTTCTCTGGTATACAGTAGGAGGCGCTATTATGCATCTTCTGAAACGGTACTGAACGTCTGGATCAAAACACGGCGAAGAAGAAGCAGAAAAAAGCGATCGCATATGTAAGCAGATGCATATGTAAAATAACGTGATCATCAAACATTAAACAGCATATGAATCAAAACTGCCATAACGTTACCAAATCAAACTTCGAGCCAGGAAGTGGCAGAGGAAGCTTTGTGCAAGCTTTGGATATGTTGATGGAAGCAATCTACTCCATCTTCTTGTTTTGATTATTGCTCTGAATCTGATCAAGATATAGTTTTAAAACTTTTAAATTCTAAGTTCTAAATAAACCTACATGCATTCAAGTGTTGATTAAAAAAAAGAACGGATGAAGCTGGGTTGTTTGTTTAAAAGAAGAGCTCGTTTTTCCTTTTGACATATTGTTGTTTCGATATTCATACAACAAATATTCTGGCCATGAAGGTGTGTGAAAATTATTCAAAAATGCTGGCAAAAAAAACAAAAAACGCTGGCGGGGAAAGTGTTAATTAGAATTATTTTATCTCAAAACATCAGCTATAACCCCTTTTAATTCTAAAGTAATACACATAAATTATAGGTATCCAGAATGATCCAAAAAGTTTATCCAAGTTGCAGGACATGATTGCAGACTCATAGAAGTAGAGATGTCTGCTTCTCGCAGACAGCAGAAGGTGCTCTCATTTTATATAACTCACCAAAACAGCAGAAGAGTAATTGGCCTCTACAGTCCTCTCTGACTGTCACTCAAGAGACAGAGAAAGAGCCAACGCGAGACAGAGAAAGCGAGAGAGAAGGTGTGTGGGAGGACGGGTGGGCGAAAAGAGAGGGATGAGACAAGGATGAAAAACAAGGGTATGGTAGGATACGGCTAGAGCCCACCAGCGTGTCACCTCTGAGTGAGAGAAAGAGGCGAAGGTGGTATGTGTGTGTGTATGTTTTCTGCAGTTCCTTTTTTTTTTATGTAGGCAGGCATCTAGCCGCGTGTGTGCGTGGTAGTGGCCCCCCCCCCCCCCCTCCCCCCCCCCGTGCTGATATGTGTGTGAGAAATAAGAGTGGTGCAGATTAGGCTGTGTAGGTGTGTGGGTGGGTGAGAGGACAACAGACCCTGAGAAGAGCACTACATTTCAAAATAAAGGTTTTTAGAGTTCAGAAAGTTTAGTGAGACTCAGAGAGAGACAAAAAGAGGATGTGAAGGCCTGAGACGGGTTGTGATTCTGTCAGACCCAGCTGCGACAGACCTTCACTGTGTGCAGGACAAAACAGAGCAAAAACAGATCAACAAGCTATGCTGTCATTTTACGCTCTACAGGAAGTAAACAAACATTTTGTGGGAACATCATTTTCAATATCAATTCATATCAGTTCTCTTCATTCATTTAGAGCTCAAAAGGAGATGTTTTCCCGGATGTTGCTGCTCAGGTTCATACTATGAAAAGGGAATGGCAAAGGGACTGTCAAGCTCCAATAAAGAACTAAAAATGATCATATTAATTGTGTTTTCAATATTAGCAGCTGACCTGAAAATATGTTTGTCTCTGTGCCATTTGGTGGATCTAACTAATTTAGATTCAGAGTGAGTGAGTCATTTATGCTGGAGCCACTCTGTTCAATTCAAACTCAACTGTCAACTTGACTTTCATAATTAGGATTGATTCGTTGAAAAGAATTCAAAAGAGTCATTCATTCCGGAATTTGACATCACTTGGGTTTCTAAACTACGGAGCCCCACACATGACATGCAGGGGGGGAAAAAAATAGTAAAGCGTCCTTACAACTTAATAATTCATTCCCTCATTTCACTAAATTGTGCACACAACTTACTAACTCGTTCCCTCGTTTAAAATAAACTGACGACAAAAATTTATATAATAGGCCTAATTCGTTAGCTTTATTTGATTTAACTAAAACGTGGCCATGATTTAGCAATGTCGTGCACACGACTTAGTAAAATGAGGGAACAAATTATTATTTTGTGTGCACAATTTAGTTAAATGAGGGGAGTTGGTTTGTGTAGGTGTGTGGCTGTGCGCACTATAATTTTTTCCTTCATGTCAGGTGGGGGCTCTTTATATAAACAGGCGACAGACGGTCAAGAAAAGTGTTACAGGGACATTCACACAGAACATGTTTTTGTGTTTAAAAGATTATTTTAAAAAGTTTTTTAAAAAAGCTTTCCATCTATAAAAAGTTGAAAGACGCATGCTAGTGCAATGAAAAAAAAAATGCAGGGTCTATATACGTTTTTTTTTTTTTAAACCCATCCGTCTAGTATTTCATGTTTACATACAAAAACAGTGGAGAAGATCACCCTGGATATTCGGCCATAAATAATTCAATAAAAGTTTTTTAACAGATAGTGAGCAAATAATGGCAGAATTTTCATTATGGTTGAACTATTCTGTGGCTGAAACAGAGTGGTAAGATATAGACTAGTTGGGTTTGACAGCAGCGTCTCCCAGGTACAGACTCCAGCGAAGGCCTACACGTCTCTGCAGTCATTCCTGATATAGGATGCTGGAGGATATAATGAAGACTCTGGCGCATTTCCCAGCTGTGAGAGGATTAACTATACGGTCAAACTGTGCAGTCACGACAAGACACAAACATGCTCAGATGCACTACAGAGAGACTGAGGCAATGAAAACATGACAAACCTAGCGGAACATAAATTAAAGGGGCGGATGGGATGGCACATTTACAAACAGGCAACACCCCAGGCCAGTGGAAATGCTGCTATTTAAATATGTTTCATGTGCTAAATGATTTTTCTACTGCTGTTTTTACTTCCACATTCACAGTTCTAAGGGGTTTGAGTTGTTGTGAGCATGTTGCTATGCTATGTGTTGATTGGTGGTTTGCTAAGTAAAAAAAAAAAAAAAAGCCAAATTTCTATGCTAGGACCTCTTTCAAACAAAACAGGAAATATCTAGAGAAGAACCTTCAGGGACCTCATGAATATGCTGCTTCTGAAATCGCATATAGGCGTCGGTATTCGTTTGACTCGTACATACTTCCCCACAATTGCTTCTATTCTTGTGTTCGTTTGGCCATACAATTTGAAATGTCAATGACCCCCCTACCAGCATCAACAACGGTTGTCACACATCTCATAGCGTAAGGAAGTATGTATCTTCAGAGCAGCCTGGTTGACCCAGTCTTTAAATATTATCTATTTCCGACCCTTTATTAATTTGTAATTATTTTTTTTACCCATCTATGAATTATATATATATAATTAGTTACCTGACCCCCCCCTTTCTTCTACCCCACCCAAAATGTCAAGTCCGACAAATTGCATTTTTTTCTTGTGTAAATAATTATAAACAAAACAAAAATTAACAAATGTGTAAGTTTAACAAACGAGTAGTTTACTACCCCCCCAGCTCTTAATGCATTGTGTCGCACGCGCCGTGAGCAAGCATCCCGTTTTTTAAAAAAAATTTGGGGGTTTCCACCTTTTGTATTAGCGGTGTATGAGTCCCTCAATTGTCCTCAGTGTCCTCAGTGATGGATCTCAAAATCATACAGTCATCGTTGGAAAGGAGTACAAAATGCTGAAGATGCTGGAAAACCAAACAATGTGCAGGAGATGGAGGATTTTTCTGAAGAACAGCAAGCAGTTCAACTGTTCATAACAAACAAGAGACTCATGAACTTCACCAAATCTAAAAGTAGTAAAGGCGTAGATCATACAGGAAACTGCCCACACCCTCGCTCACGACCGCCATTCACACGCGCGCTATGTAAACTTTTGAATGGGGTAATTTTTATAAATTCAGTTATTATTTTGTCTTGTGGAGTATATATAAGCATCTGTTATGTGAAATATCTTATTCAGGAGAGTACTAAATAAGAATAACATGCAATTTTCATGATCCCTTTTATTTTGTTTCAATTATTAACATTTTACACATTCTGCAAGGGGTGTGTAAACCTGTGAGCACAGCTACATTGAACAAAATTATAAACGCAACACTTTTGTTTTTGCCCCCATTTTTCATGAGCTGAACTCCAAGATCTAAGACTTTCTCTATGTACACAAAAGGCCTATTTCTCTCAATATTGTTCACAAATCTGTCTAAATACATGTTAGTGAGCACTTCTCCTTTGCCAAGATAATACATCCACCTCACAGGTGTGGCATATCAAGCTGCTGATTAGACAGCATGATTATTTAAACCAGGGATACGCCGATCCAGGAGCATCCCCAACACACCAGCGCACCCCAAACATGGGTGACATGTCCGGTGAGTATGCTGGCCATGCAAAAACTGGGATGTTTTCAGCTTCCAGGAATTGTGTACAGATCCTTGGGCCGTGCAATATCATGCTGCAACATGAGGTGATGGTCGTGGATGAATGGCACAACAATGGGCCTCAGGATCTCGTCACGGTATCTCTGTGCATTCAAAATGCCATCAATAAAATGCACCTGTGTTCGTTGTCCATAACATACGCCTGCCCATACCATAACCCCACCGCCACAATGGGCCACTCAATCCACAACGTTGACATCAGCAAACCGCTCACCCACACGACACCAAACACGCTGTCTGCCATCTGCCCTGTACAGTGAAAACCGGGATTCATCCGTGAAGAGAACACCTCTCCAAAGTGCCAGACGCCATCGAATGTGAGCATTTGCCCACTCAAGTCGGTTACAACGACGAACTGCAGTCAGGTCAAGACCCCGATGAGGATGACGAGCATGCAGATGAGCTTCCCTGAGACGGTTTCTGACAGTTTGTGCAGAAATTCTTTTGGTTATGCAAACCGATTGTTGCAACAACTGTCCGGGTGGCTGGTCTCAGACAATATTGGAGGTGAAGATGCTGGATGTGGAAGTCCTAGTCTGGTGTGGTTACACGTGGTCTGCGGTTGTGAGGCCGGTTGGATGTACTGCCAAATTCTCTGAAACGCCTTTGGAGACAGCTTATGGTAGAGAAATGAACATTCAATTCACGGGCAACGGCTCTGGTGGACATTCCTGCAGTCAGCATGCCAATTGCACGCTCCCTCAAAACTTGCGACATCTGTGGCATTGTGCTGTGTGATAAAACTGCCCAAGGCACACCTGTGCAATAATCATGCCGTCTAATCAGCATCTTGATATGCCACACCTGAGGTGGATTATGGAGACACGCGGTGTATAAGACAGAAGTGCTCACAACACAGATTTAGACAGATTTGTGAACAAATTTCGGTGCACCATAATGAAACACGCGGGGGAAAAAAACAAAAGTGTTGCGTTTATAATTTTGTTCAGTATAATATAATATACATATACAGGTATATATATACATATATAAGCAATATCACTGAAATATTTTATGAACAAAAAGATTTAACAACTGAGACAAACTGAACAAATTTCATAGAAACAGATTTACCTTTTTTTTTTTTTTTTATTTACCAATTTTGATTGTGACATGGGCCAGGATGGGGTGACCAAGTATGGAATTAGTGCTCTGCATTAACCCATCCTAAGTGCACACACACGGCAGTGAACACACACAAACCGTGAACAAACACCCGGAGCAGTGGGCAACCATATTGCTGCAGCGCCCGGGGAGCAGTGGGGGTTCAGTGCCTTTCTCAAGGGCACCTCAGTCATGGTATTAAAGGTGGAGAGAATGCTGGTTATTCACTCCCCCATTGAAGATTCCTGCCGGACCTGAGACTCAAACCCGCACCTTTGGTGAGGTCGACTCTCTAACATAGACCTCAATGATTTCATACCCTATTGGCTATTTCAGGACTTCTGAAAGGCTGAAGGAAATGAGGTATGAGAATTTTTTTAACACTTTCATTTGGTCACGACCTTTTGACTAACTTCTTTGAAAAACAGTATAAAAGTTTTCAAACCCTAAAAAAAAAAAACTCACTCTCATTAACCCATTTACAATTACGCACTTGTTCAAATGACCAGTAGGTACTAATATTGTTTCTTGTCTTAGTAAGCACCATTAACCAACCTAAAACATTAGTGTGGAATATACTGGTGACACAATAAGAGAAAACTCAACTACACCGTATAAAACAAGGAAAGTAGTTCTTATTAAAGACAGACCGGACACTCCTTCCCCTGCAATCATATGTGCAGGTGATCTGATCATGATAATTACCCTTCTACAATACCACTTAATCAGTGGGGTGACAAACTAGTCTGATCTAAAGCGTTTTACCCACAGGCCTGCTGAATGGCTTCGTTTACCCTTCAGGCACAACCTTAAATTATCTCCATGCATGTAATCACTGCAATGTGATTAAAATAAACGCTTTGCCTACACATGCGCTACATTTAAACAGAATTAACAGCTTTGGGAGGAACAAGCGGAGATAATTATGGCATTTTGGGCCATCTTTTGTGGAGACAGAAGGATTTCATGCAAGCACAGAGAAAGCATCGCAGTTCAGAGGGTACTAGCTCAGGGCTTCGCGACGTACAATGCGATGAGTACGTTACCATGGTTGCACAGGCACCGGGCCAGAAGGGTGGGAAGAAATATCGCTCACTGCTGAAGTTCATCTTCGGAGCGTTTTAACCATTTGAACCCAAAGAAAACTTTTTGCGCACTGATAAATGTTCTATGGCGGGAGCTAAGCGATGTGAAAAGTGAAGTCAATAGGTTCTGCTGAATAGCAGTCGTGATGCACTCAGGCTCAAAGGAAGATTTCACTTCTACCTCGATAGTTTTTGATCTGATTTTCTGAGGTGACTTCCTGAAAGGCTGAAAGGAAAGGTCAGGTTAAGACAAGCCGTGAAATATCATTCAGTCACTCTCTTCCCAGGGAAGGCGATAACTAAAGTACTTCAGGTTTCAGACATCACTGTTTCAGACACCAAATCTCGTTTTAGCTAGCTTTCTTTTTAATAGGTGACAGAAAAACAGACCACATACTCACTCCTTTGCAGTATTTCAGTTAAATGTTTCTTTTTCAAAACAAAATCCATAAAAACGGACAATGAAATATACACTTGTATGATTTCTAACACAAGATTGAAGTAATCCTCACAGTAAAGCGATAACAATAAGGTGGACAAAAGTCTTGGGAAGCAAGATAGATACACAAAATCATTGTGTACATTTCTAAAAGATAATCTTTGAGTCCCTAACAGCATGTTGGGATTGATTTAACTTCCTGTCTCGTGTCAAACCAATGACAAATCCCAGTCCTGAGCATACAGGTCCATGTCAATTCACTGCGACACAAGACTGAATTTCACGGTCCACTTTCTTGTTGTCCAAGCACATTTTTTAACTTCCTAAACTTGTTTTTCCCCATTCTGTCTTTATTCTTCAACAATTTCTTGCTTTTCATTTTGTTTTTCTTCTTCTCCAACTGGCTTTTCTCTTTCTTCTCCTTCCCTGCCTCTTTTGTTGAATCTCCATTCAGTTCCTTTACCTTCTGCTTTTCGTCAGGTTTCTCACTCTTTTTGGATGCTTCACCATCCAACTTAGGAATTTTGGCCTTTTTGGGACCATCAGATTTTTTATTCTCAGATTTCACTCCGGCTTTCTTCGTGATGATGGGCGGCTCAGATTTCTTCTGTTTTAATTTCTGCTTCTTGCCCATGTTGCTTTTCTCTGGAGTTGAAGCGGGCTTCTGTTGCTTAGATTCTGGTTTCTGGATCTGCTCGGATGAGGCTGCGGTCTCCGTTTTTGTAGATTCTACTTCATCTTCTGAAGAATAGTTCATAGAATTAATATCAGATCAGAAAATAAACAAGATGTGGAAACAAATGGGAAATGATTACACACCTGTTTCTTTTGGGGCAGTGGGGATGGTGTTAGACAGCTTCTTTAGCTTGGCCACAAAAAATCCATCCATGTTGTGGGAGTGAGGGTAGAATCGGCGAGAGAGTTTGAGAGAGGGATGGAAACGTCTTTCTTTGAATCTGTGGAGAGGAGATCATATTAGTGCACTTCATAATTTCTTACACTTTCTTTGGCAAATTCACATTAGGAACTCAGTTTCTAGGAGCACAGCCTTTATTACTGTAGATGGATCTCATTACCTGGTGAATCCCTCATTGCCAAAGTCTAGACCAGTGGGGACCAGCTTTACATTTCTCTTCTTCAAAGCGTAGTCCACCACCCACTCATTCTCCTCTACCTATGGAGAAGACAAATCAAATAATTTAAAAAAATGAGCATGTTTTAGAGAATATCAGACGCAATCATCTAGACATTTTAGTGGGTCTTCAGATAAAGATTCATACAATTATTCTCCATCCATCTCTCACTTCTCCTCTCAGTGTTGCAATACAGCACTGGTTTAAAATGCAATATCTGGGTCAATCCACGTCAAATCAGACAGAATTAGAAAAGGTTTTTGCTGCACCAACTCAGACTTAGTTCATAGGTTGTGTATTTGTTGTTGGTGACCTAAAGCTAAGGTCTGTAAAATGTTTCTTTTAACACTTCCAACACTTTCAGCCCCCTGAAGGATTCATTATTTGCAGGCCAAAAACGGTCTCATGTTCAGGGTATGATATCTCAAGTATTAAGATCACTGGCCTCTAAGGAATTGGTCATTTGTTCAAGTCAAGCCTAAATGGTTCAGAGTCTCCTCTGAGACGCAAATATTTTCATAAAATGCAAGATATCAACATTTTGAGTCATTTGGAGAACCTTGAAATGTAACATGGATGTACACTACTGTCAGTATGCTTTATCTTTGAAAGAAAGAAACACTTTCCAACACTTATAATGTTACTAAATATTTATATTTCAAATAAATGCTGAATTATTTAACTTTGTATTCATCAAATAATCCTGAAAAATGGCTCATGTTTTCCACAAAAGCAGCACCGTTTTCAACATGGATAATAATCAGAAATATCTATTGAGCAGCAAATCAGCATATTAGAATGATTTCTGAAGGATCATGTGACACTGAAGTCATGATGCATCACAGGAATAAATTGTGTTTAAAATTAATAATTTCACAATATTACAACCCTGCATTTTTACTCAAATGCAGACTTGATGAGCATAAGGGCCCTTCAAAATCATTTAAAACCTTTTTTATTTTTTTTATTTTAAGAAAAAGAATTTAAGTCCTACAAATTCCTTTTGAATGGTAGTGCAGGTCTTAAAACCTAATCTTTATACATATAAATAATATTTAATATATAGGTCTACAATTTATTTTATCATAAGGTTTACTCAAACAAACAATTAGTTAACAATTGCAAAAAATAATAATAAAAACCAGTATTAAATACCAGTTCTGCATCCTGGTATCAATTGAAAGCAAAATATCGTGTCAGTCGAACCTCTAATAGCAATAATGAGATCAGTAGCCGGGTTTCCATCCAAAAAGTTGCGAATTGAACTGGAATATCACATAAAACATTTGCAACTATGCACCGTTTCCATCCAAAGAGTCAAAGAGAACAAAATCGTCACTTCCTGAAAAACTGTCACTAAATATCACTAAGAAAAGTAGGAGAAGCCACTGAATATAATAAGTTGGCTGAGAAAGCAAACTTACGATCTAACTATTTAAATTATTTTATTCTCTGAAGCCAAAATTAAAGTGGTCATATGATGAGATTTAAATTTTTCCTTTCTCTTTGGAGTGTTACAAGCTCTTGGTGCATAAAGAAGATCTGTAAAGTTGTAAAGACTAAAGTCTCAAATCCAAGAGATATTCTTTATAAAAGTAAGAGTCAACCACGCCTACCTAAAAGGCTCGTTCTAACACGCCCCACATGACTACGTCACTATGTGGGAAGATTTGCATAACCGCCCAAATGTTCATGCAAAGAAAGAAGGCGTAACTTTTTTTCTCGCTGTAGTATTGTTGTTGCCGCCGCCATGTCGTGCAGACGCTGTGTTTCGTTGCGAAAGCCAAAATACTTTGTTTGGCCTTCCAAAAAAGGACGATATCTGCTTCGTCATGCCTAGAGCTGATCCGTGCTGGTCGCTGAGGAAATACATCAACTAAGTGCTGTGGATCGCCGGATCGGCTTTCACCATGGACGAAGCGGAGTCCAGTCCAGGGTCATCACATGTGGCTGTTACAAGCCCACCGGCCGTGCCGTTCTCAAGCCCACCAGCCGCCGCTCACTCACTCTAGGCTGTCGTTGTTTCGCGTGAAGCGGAAACTATAGTTTATGTTACGCGACGCATTAAAAAGACCGTATTAAGTCATTATAAGCCGTAATTATGCCCCACTGGAGCACAAAGACATAATATATCTATAATATATTTATATATATATATATATATATATATATATATATTAATAAATCGATATACTAATAAATTTTTGTCTCGTCGCTCCGGTCGGACAAGGCATCACAATATGGTAAGTGGCGTAACATTTCCGTCACACGCTTGAGGTATTCAGCCAATCACAACGCACTGGATAGCTGGCCAATCACAGCACATCTCGGTTTTCAGACCGATGAGCTTTGTAAAAATCGACGCGTTTCAGAAAGGCGGGGCATAGAGGAGAAACAATAATGTACAGTATGTGGAAAATTATGTGTTTTTTAACCTTAAACCGCATAAAAACATTTCATTACACCAAATACACAAAATAATGTTCTTTTTAGCAACATCATATGACCCCTTTAAACACTATCTCCTCCTAGAGCTTTCAAGTTACAACCACCAAACTCGGATCAGACTTTCAGACTGGTCTGACTCAGTGTGTTATATCTTTCTAACTGATCCGACTTATGGTTTTCGAAAACCAGACTATCAAAACCACCTAAAATCTTATAGACTTTCATTGATATACAATGAGACTTGTGGTGTTTTTAAGCTGTCTACTGCCACAGCAAAGCTTAAAAACTCCCTACTGAAAAAACAGCTAAAACCAGCCTAAGCTGATTGGCTGCTTTGGCTGGTCTCCCAGGCTGGTTTTAAAGTGGTTTTGGCAACTTTTTAGCTGGTCAGGCTGGTCAAGCTGTGAGACCTGCTAACAGACCAACCAAGCTTATCCCAGATATTTTCAACTTAAACCAGCTAAGACTAGGCAACCAGCCCATGCTGGTTTTAAGCTGTTTTTATTTTTACTGAATCAACTGGTTTTAACTGTATTTGCATAGAAACATGCAAACAACATGCTAGTAACTTACTAATCATGCTACCAACATGCTAGTAAACAAGCTAGCAAACATGGTAGTAACTTGCTAATCATGCTAGAAACATGCTAGTAACTTGCGACTCATGTTAACACCATGTTAGTAACATGCTTATCATGATAACAACATGCTAGTAACATGCTATTAACTTGCTAATCATGTTAACAACATGCTAGTAACTAGCTAATCATGCTAGAAACATGGCACGCACACGCGGCAATCATGTAACACCATGTTCACGCGACACACACATGCTTATCATGATAACAACATGCTAGTAACATGCTAGTAACTTGCTAATCATGTTAGCAACATGCTAGTAACTTGCTAATCATGTTAGAAACATGCTAGCAACTTGCTAAACATGTTAGAAACATGATAGCATTATGCTAGTAACATGCTAATCATCCAAGAATCACGCTAACGCCATGTTAGTAACATGTAATCATGCTAGAAACATGCTAGTAACTTGTTAATCATGGTAGCAACATGATAACCATGTTAGAAACATGCTAGCAAAATGCTTATCATGCTAGCACCATGCTAGTAGTAACATGTTGATCATGCTAAAAATATGTTAACAACATGCTAGTCATGCTAGAAACAGCCTAGCAACCACCTCAGGTACCCTAGCAATGTGTTTTATACCTATCTGTTTTTCTGATAGACTGTATTGCCTTGAAAACATTCAAACTTTAATCTTTAAAACTATTTTAACTTTTTAAACTACTCCAAACTGAAAACTTTCAGACTGCAAGCTTTTAAAACTTTTTCAAACTTTCTTGCTAGGCTTTTTCAAGCCAACTTAAAGTTTGTCTACAAACTTTACTCATCTAGTTCTCATATATAATAAATATGAACATGGAGGAATGTATTCACATAGTGCATTTCCATCTCCCATTACTTGCATTAACACTTTTTCGCACAAGTCAAAAACCACCTCAAGCGAGCATAAACTTTTTGCGAACTAGGGATTTTTTTTTTTTTTGGCCTGCACACTTGTTTCTGAGGTGAAACATTAAAAATACGCATAAAACAGGGGCGATGGAAAACATAGTACTGTGTGCAACTAACCTATAAATGCGCATGTGCAGTAAACAGTATCCACCAGTGGGAGATTTATCAGCAATGACAGAGTCGATAGCAGACAGGATGAGCTCCTTCTGCAGGTGAGCCGAGCGAAGAATATCAGCCTCATCCTGAGAGACAGAGACAAAGTTTAAGTTTCAATGGAGAATGTACATAAAAGCAGTGGTGTAATGTAACAAAGTAATAATACTTTGTTACAGTACTTAAGTATTTTTTGGGAGTATCTGTACTTTACTTCAGTTTTTATAATTCAGCCAACTTTTACTTTTACTCATCTAACGTTATCCTGAAAGATGTAAATAATGTAAGACTTTGACTCCACGAAAAATTTCCCCGAAGATATTCTTACTTACTACAAAATAAGTCGACGTCAGCAAGAAACGGACCCTGCAGCGAACGTCATTATATAGCTATAATAACTATGACGGTCTACGCCCTAGGTGTATATTTCTCACTGCGTACTAATATCGGTAAGCTGTTGGACTGTGCGATCTGAGATTACTCGCTCAGATCACACCACAGTGAGAAACAGCACACAACACACAGCACAACCAGCAGTGCATGCACACGTGATTGTTTACCTGTTATTAATTCCACATTAAAACTGCGAAGACTTCAAGGCTGTCTAAAATTGTGAGATGGTCACCACCAACACCCAACCAAACACACTCCTCCAGTATCTGATGAGTTTTATATTTAGATAATTACATAGAGTACCCACTTGTGTTTATATCACACAAAGAGTACCGTTTTTCGGCAGATATCAGCCTATGTGACTATAATTGAGATAACTGTCATTTTTACTACCAAGTCTCATGTAAAGGTGTAGCAATGAGCATCGTACATTTTAGCACATAATATGCTTGTTTGTGTTTGCTCAATTTTGTCATACAACCGCAACACATAGTGTTGAACACAAGAGACTCACAGCACTGTTCTTGGTCTCTGAGCAATGGTTGGTGTTTACCTTATGCGTGAATGAACCTCAGCTTTTCTAACCACGAATCGGTGATAAATGATCAGTGGATTTCGTCTCATTCTACACAGTTAAATACTTTGTTCCTGATATGAATTTTGTCACCGCATGCAGGATCGATCTCGTGGTGCAATGCGCACTGACCTACATCAGTAACATGTGTCACATTGCGCCCACCTACCTGGTGGTTTTAATTTGTTTCTACATTTCGAGTTATTTGTGTGTGTTTTTCCATGTTGTTAATAACATAACTTCAAAACTCAACAGTATAAACGTTTTATGTTTAAAAACAAATTAACATATTATGCCTAATGTAACTGCAGGTTAAATGCATCACTTTGTAGATACTTCCGAGTACATAAACTGTGTAAATACATCTAAATGCTTTTTCAGATGCAGATTCCAGAAATGTTTTATGTTGGAATGAAAGACACTGAGTACCAGATGAAGTGCTTCTTATTCTTACCCAAAAATACAAAATGGAAGAAAGAGTTAAAACTGAACACAATCTTGCTACACGAGCGGTGTATGAACATTTTTAAATATATATTTATTTGCTTCTTTTCCAATTTGCACTTACTTTCAATACTTAAGTACGAAAAGTATTTTTAAAATCTTAAACGTACTTAAGTACAATAAATATCACATACTCTAAGACTTTTACTCGAGTAATATTCTAAACGGTTACTTCAACCAAAGTAATTTTCTGGTAGGATATCTGTACTTTTACCTGAGTATGGCTTTCAGGTACTTTATACACCATTGCATAAAAGTAACAAAAAGTCTTCAGAATAAAGGCTGATCTTTAAAAGCTTCAGTATCAAATGCCACAAAGAGAAAATTATTTTACCTTGCCGGTTTTTACACCTGGATCTTTAGAGATAACTCCTGTACCCGAGCAAGGAGCATCTAAAAGCACTCTATCGAAACCTCCCATCACCTACCATTCAAAATAAAACATCCGATTAGACGCACATAAATGTATAAAAAACCTGGATATGCACAAAAAACAGAACAAAAAACAATAACATTAAATAACACAACATGGTTAACTGAAAGCCAAAAAGAAAAAAACCAGGACAGAACAAGAAAAAAGGATGGTGCAGACCTTGGGGAACTGTCTGCCGTCATAGTTGCAGATGACAGAGTTAGTGACACCGAGACGATGGATGTTTCCCACCACGCTCTTCAGTCTGTCTGCATTTGCGTCATTAGCCACAATCATGCCTGTGTTCCTCATGAGCTGAGCTGCATCACACAAATAATACACATTTTGGCTTCACACACTCTCAAAACATTTTAATATAACATTGTTGAAATGTCTGACTTTAATTCTTTGGTGTCGACTGAGCCAATAAACAATAGGCACAATAGAGAATAGCCACTGTACAGTAACACAGCAGTTGGTGTGACTGTCACAGAGAAGCATATGCTCACCCATATATGTGGTCTTGCCTCCTGGAGCGGCGCTCATGTCTAGCACTGACTCCCCCTCCTGGGCCGAAAGCGCCATTACAGGCAGAAACGATGATGCACCTTGCAACATGTACTGGCCTGCCAGATATTCAGGAGTTGCTCCTGTTTAAAAGAGAGAAATAACATGAATTCTCTCAGTCGTCAAAGATGAAGAATGAAAAAAAAAAATGTTTGTTTTGTTAGACACTGGAACTAACCTATGGGAACAGAAGAGTCATAGATAACCAGGCCCACTTTGGACCATTTCCCCAATGGATCCAGGTTCACACCTCTGTTAATCAGAGCCTGTGTTAAAGAACATGTCATTAGATTACAAGATGTCTATGAACCAGACTGACATCTGTATTTTTTTAATTGTATTTTTGGGATGTTCCAATGACAAGTGGTCAGGCGAGACACCTGGTATTAAAATAGGGTATCAAAAACTCAAAATAGGCCTTGGATGGGTCTCTTGTAACCACTTGTCTCAGATTTTGTGACAGTTTTTTGTATACAGTATTTTTTGATAACTGTTAAAGTTTAGGGCTGGGACGATAAATCGATGCAGAATCGATTCGTGGATCGATTCTAAGGGTGCTTTCACACCTGTAGATCGATTGCTTTGTTCCGAAACAGGTATTAAAATTATTACAAATGTTGCTTTTTATTCTTGGTGCGGTTCGCTTTCACATGGCAAAGTTTCTAAACCGACTAAATTTGTTAATACAAGTCACGCGCAAGTAAACTGTTTATTTTCCGGGATTCACACTTAGGTGTTTACAATTGGCATAACAGCGACCTGTATCCGATGTTAGTGCATAATGTTAGTAGAATGCATTAGTGATGTTCGGTTCTTGAACTAATCGTTCTTCTGAGCCAGTTCACAAATCGAACTGAATCGAACTTTAGTTCCAGGTTGATGACGCAGGACGCACAGCCGAAGTAGCACATCCAACTCAAAAAGAACCGATTGAACCGGTTCAACCAACTGTCGAAGTTTGCCGAGGATTACCGAGGACTCAACAAGAAACGAACGAGCCGTAGGGAAGTTTGCCGAGGATTACCGAAGATTCTGATGAGGGCGTTAACAATACTGTGCAAGCCTGAGGCGCGTACTGGAAATATGTTTATTATGACTGTTATTAATTTAAATGTTATTAAAACTTGCAAAAACCTTTCTGTCGAGTGATGTAAATACATTTTACAATAGTTTATTGTGCATGCATATTATATTTAAAGTTGCTTAAGCAAAATTAAGGAGTTTATAAGACTCTTTAGTTTATTCATTCTTTATACTGTAGACATGTAGAACATATCTGCGTTTGTGCATCAATGTCTGTAATGTGTGCTGTAGGTGTGAAACTTTTAGGAATCTTATCCAAGTTGTAGGCTAGTCAATATTGCTCAGTTAGTCGTATCTGACATAAGGATCTGCGAATGAAACTGACCACAAACACCATTAACTTAAGTGAATTATATGGTAACAATCAGCAATATGCTTTCACACAAATAACTTTATTTTTTGAATGTTTCAATATGTGTTGACAAATTAATTTTTCATTGATACAACATTGTTGTTAGAAAAGAAATGCGTAGAGACGTTATTGCTTGATGACGTCAGGAACCGATGAATCGGCTTTTTGAACCGCTTCAATGAGCCGATCTGTCCGAAAAGAACCAGTTTGGAAAAATTTATTTTTTGCAAATTGTTGACTTTGCATCACTAGAATGCATCACCATTCCTCTGGAATCGATTCTGAGCTTAGATTTTAAAGGGGTCATATGATGTGATTTCAATTTTTCCTTTCTCTTTGGAGTGTTACAAGCTCTTAGGGCATAAAGATCTGTAAAGTTGCACAGACTAAAGTCGCAAATCCAAAGAGATACTCTTTATAAAAATTAAGACCGGTCCACGCCCTCCTAAAACGCCTCGCTTAAACACGCCCCACATGCCTACGTCACGATGTGGGAAGATTTGCATAATGCCACCCAAATGTTCACGCAAAGAAAAAAGGCATAACTTTTATTCTCGCTGTAGTATTGATGTCGCCGCCGCCATGTCGTGAAGGCGCTGTGTGTTTCGTTGTGAAAGCGACACTACTTTGTTTGGTCTTCCAAAAGAGGACGATATCTGCTTCGTCATGCCTAGAGCTGATCCGTGCTGGTCGCTAATGAAATACAACTTTTTTTTATATTTAAAGAATTTGCCACTGACGATTCAAACGCGAGTTTTGAGCAGTGTAGAGTAGCGCTTGTTGTTTGTCATTTCTTCGATCACAAATGCAGACATGGTTTTATGTTTACACGACGCAATGCAACGCAACTCGTAAAAAGACAGTATAAGTCATTATAATCTGTAATTATGTCCCCACTGGATGCAAAAAATGGCTCGTTTATAATGGGTTTTAATGTTTTTGTCTCGTCGCTCCAGCCGGACAGGGCATCAAAGTATGGCAAGGGGCTTAACATTTTCGTCACACGCTTGAGGTCTTCGGCCAATCACAACACACTGGATAACTGGCCAATCACAGAACACCTTGCTTTTCAGAACGATGAGCTTTGTAAACAGACGCGTTTCAGAAAGGCGGGGCATAGAGGAGAAACAATAACGTACAGTATGTGGAAAAGAATGTGTTTTTGAACCTTAAACCACAAACACATTTCATTACAAATACACAAAATAATGTTCTTTTAGGCAACATCATATGACCCCTTTAACAGCAGATGGCGCTCTAATCTACTTTTTATCCGCACACTCAAATGCTCACGAAGAAGGGGGGGGGGAGTGCTAAAGAGCCAAGAGTCAAGTAATTTCACCTCAGCTCAGAATGCTTTTATAACGAGATTAATGTAAACACAGCCCACTGTGAACACCTTTGTAATTCGCTTCAACCTTTTCAAATTTTATGAATGATTATTTTAGGTTTAAATTGTGCGTGTATAAAGAACTGGAAGCAAGCAGAATATGGCTATTTCTAAAGCACACAGTGCCATCTACTGTCAAAAACTAAGCTCAGAATCGATTCAAAACAGAATTGCGATGCCCTTCGGAAAATCTCAGAATCGATGCAAAATCATATCTCGATTCGCGATGCATCGATTTATTTTCCCAGCCCAATTAAAGTTGGCATTAGGGATGGAACGATTACCGGTTTCACGAAAAATCACGATAAAATGCACTGACGGTTAGTATTACCATTTAAAATTTAATTATCATCAAAAACCGTGTTTGATAATCGCGATTTTGAAAACTTGTGGTAAATCCTGTCCAGCCAGCATCAGTCTGAAGCAGAAGCAGCATGCAGTGTTGTTGTTTTTTCTTTTGCACGAGACGAAATGGCGGAAGGCAGTTGACAGCGCTTGGGAGATTTTTCAGCCATCTAAGAGGACCAAAATCGGTGGTCTGGTCATATTTTGGCTTTTACAAGAGTCCTGAAGGCAATTTAATAGAGGAAGGTCACCCTGTCTGCCGATCTTGCAAGAAGAAAGTCGCTGCAAAAGGGGGAAACGCATTAAATTTCCCCAGTCATCTTCATGACCACCACCCACTGTTATATAGCGAATGCAAGGTAACGTTTACCTCAATACCAAAACTGGGCAAATAATTGGACAAAAAATATTGATTAGAGATTAAATATTTCATTATCTCACTTGTTTAACGCAAAGCTTCCGAGAAGAAAAGTTCTCAGCAAGTGGCTTTAAGCCAAGACGAACGAACGTTCAAACTAAAAGGTTGACATTTAAGGGATAATGTATATTCATAGTTAACTTATTACACATTTTTTTTGTTTACCTATAATAATATATAAATACGGGGATATGAAATATTGAATTAAGATTAATGTTTTGAAATCTTACCCGTTTATAAATCCATTATGAACAGTGTACAAAACAATCGTCAGGACAGTATGATCACTACAGCAAAATTATAGTAATATTAATACTAAATTCCTCTGTGCTTAAAAACTGAGACGCAAGCTTGCCTTGAATGAAAAAGAGAGAGGTGGTGATAAAAGAGACATGCGCGAATTCCAAAACAGAAGTGAGCCTCCCTATGCACTACACCCCTTCCGAAGGGCAGAGCTTGAAACGTGTTTTGAAGGTGCAGGGTATTTACTGTCTCGTATAAGCGTTGAATGACTGACCAAATGTTACTTTGACAACGCTGGTGTGCGTGCAGCATTCAGTACTCCATAAGTTGTTGCAAATAAATCTGTATTATTATTATTCAAATATTGTCTAATTGTGTCTTATTTACTATTAAACGTTTTCAAAGTAAACTTGCTTACACTACCGTCTTAAAATCATATTTCTATCACTGACGAAAAATATGTTGTCTTACATTAAAATAGACAAATTTAATTAGCCTGTTCTATATATGTTTGTATGTGAACTCGAAATCAACCCCAACTTTGCTTTAAAAAGCGTCACAAGATCTCCTAACCGAAGATCACATGATCTTCAAGTGATTTATTATTATTATTAGGGCTTCATGTTAATGTTCATTTAATGTTTATGCTAAAAAAAAGTGCATATAGCTGCTAATTGTATTAGTTGTTTGTTGATTTTCAAATATAAAACTTATTGAAATGTTTTCAGTGTGTGTATCAGTTCTTTTTGAAAGTTTTCATCTAATTTGAACAAAACCGTGATAATATTGATAATCGTGATAACTTTGGTCACTATAATCGTGATATGAAATTTTCATACCGTTACATCCCTAGTTGGCATAAAATGAAAATGTGACCTATCTATTTTGCAAATGCACATTATAGATAATTATGAATGATTAATCTATGCATTTCTCACTTTTTTTGTAAATATTTCGTAATTGTAATCAAAACATTATAGCTCAATCTTCTGTTGAAAAAGACAGGCTTCTCTCTGGGTACCGTCTCACTTTCAGAAAAAAGGTACAAAAGCTATCAACTGGAAGGTACCTTTTCCAAAACGTTCATCTCTTTTACCTAAGGAACATTATTAGTGGCCAATAAGGTACAAAGGTGTATCTTTTGAAAAGGTACTGCCCAGTGACAGCTTTTGTACCTTTCTTTTCCCCCCGAGAGTGAGGTGTATAGCAGACCTCTCTAGTTATTTAGTCCACTTAAACCCTGCCCCTCCATAAATGACTGCAAGCTTGCATTCACTCGCATACATCCATATTACCCTTATACTCCAATATCACACTTTATTGCACTTTTCCATGCAAAATTCTGCCTGTTTGCGACCACTAGAAAACTGCTTGGTTTAGAAGTGACCTCTGTGTGAGCAATACTTTCGCATCACTACACTATAGATAATGGCAAACCATCGTTGTCTGCGGTATTTCCCTAATGTGTTTGTTTCTACTGTAAATCAATATTATTTGAACTTCGGATCTGCATGCCTCCTCATGACTGCATGCCCACAATTTACAATTTTTTCAATTAGGTGATCATTTCCTTTAAAAGCCACACATCACCAGCAATATTTTGAATGACTAACAGATAGCGGACCTTTTGACATTGTTCGGATGTATCGGGATATGTTAGCATTTATTCTACAAATACACTGTGGTCACGTGCATTTTTTAAAACTAGCTCTGATGAGGTTTGAGTAATTGGATCTTGTTTTGGAACCAATATCTCGCACCGTCCAATCACAAAGCAGGTGCAAATGGGACTCTAATACAAAATATCACATTTAAATGGAAAAGAAATCTTTTCAGACCTGAGCCAAGTCTCTCCTCCTGGTTTTTAGGGTGTTGGTTCTGATGGTGACCGGCCTCTGAATTTCATTGGCCTCAAGAAAATCAATCAGCTGAAATTGAACGTTGTAAATGTCCATCAATCAACACATAAGAAAACAACTTCCAAAGCTTTACAAAGACAGTTATTTTCTGATATAGATGTACTGCCAATTCATATAGAGGTGGAGGAGGTGTGGCCATCCACCCCTTCAGATCTTGACAGACAGTTCCTCTATCCTGTTAGCATAGCCACACACCTTGTGAGGAAGCAGATGGGTGGTACTAAAACAGGAAGCATCTACACTTCAGCAAATCAGATGGTAACAAAACCTGTCATGCTAAGTTGCTCCTCATTAGCGGATACAAACACGCACCTCAGAGAGCGGGAAAATGTCCATGAGTTTGCTGACGAGGAACTCATTGTAACTGTAGTAGGTGCAGAGGTCAGAGCGCAGCAGAGAGAGATACTCCAATCTCTCCTTGCCCTCTTCTCTTTTCTCAGTGAAGTTTTGTTTTTTTTTTTTTTGGGGGGGGGGTGGGACAGCACATCCACATTATCTTTGATCCTCTGATGGATGGTCTGTAGGTCCATCGGTAAAAGACCTACATATATTGAGATGAAGGGTTAGAATACACTTCTAGAGCCATACAATTTTGAGGCTGTGAATTCCTCTAGTTTGCTGACATACTAAAAGTTGAACTCACCCTCCTTCGCTCTATCTGCTGAACCTGGGAGTTTGAATTGTTCAGTTTCATCAATATTTGCCTGCACAGTATCCTCTTCATCCTCATCTTCCTTTTCCTCCTCCTCCTCTTCTTCATCCTCATCGTCATCATCACTCTCTGGTTTCATACTTGTTTGTTTTTTCTGTTTTCTTGCAGCTTTCTCAATAGGCAGAAGCTGACAGGGCAAGTAATGATAATATTACAATTAGGAAAGGGCTACGCTTCGAATACCATGCTGATTGTTTTTTAATAGTGTTTATAGTGTATAACAATATATAATAACAAATATTTCAAATGGTAGTATGCTACAATGTATTTTGACATTACTTCCAGTTCATCTCACATGTAAACGCATAGTCAAGCACACTGCATTGTGAAATACAGTATTTTGTGCTCCAAGCTTAAGTGGTACGACATCAGGAGAAAAAAAAGATATATATTATTTTTGACATTTGAGAAAGGACAAGATTTCCTCTATACAAATGTTTTTCATTGGTTGAAATCATACCTCTTCTCCATCGCTGTCTTGATCATCCCCTTCATCAGCACCATAGTCATCAACCATATCTTCATCGTCCTTTTCCTCCATTTCCTTGTTATTAAAGCCCTCTTCATCATCATCATCATCTTCTTCCCATTGGCTGTCACTGTCCTCATCTTCTTCAGATTGTTCAATCTTTCGCTTCCTTGGAGTTGGTTTTAGCCATTTACTATTCTCATCTGAGAATCCTGCGATAGAAAATAATTCATTTACAAATTCATGGGTGCATCAACATTGTAATTCCATTATAATTTCATTTTGAAATGTTTAAATACCTTTCTTAGGCTTTTCCTCTTGTTTGGGTTCTTTAGTTACTTGAGCTCTTTTTACAGCTCTGTTGAAATTTATTTGGGGGAAAAAAATAAAATACACAAGTAATTACCACAGAGATACAAAAATATGACAAAAGAAAAAACGTAATTTAAAAGAAACTTACCGTTTTCTCGCTCTGCTTGAAAGTTTTTTTGGCCCATCCTCTGCAAATAGAGAATAACCAATGTTATAACCATTTTATATATACTGTAAAATAAGTATATAAATAATGAATACATAAAACAAGAAAATTATGTCCAATAACCAAATCGCTCAGAGAATGTGTGCTTTACCATCAACCAAAATCTTGGTCAGCTCAGTTTCTGCTCCCTTCTGTTTTCTGGCCTTGCGTCCAGGTCCTCTTTTCACCTTGATGGTGGGGTCCAACTTTCTGCCCATGATTGACACCTACAAAGTTGCTCTACGGTAACAACACAAGTAGGAAACCCTGTGGTCGTCGTCACGAGGGTGATGTAAACTAATCCGAACGAAGTGTGCGCTGACTGCAAGTGGCAGACACACGGCAAACGCCATGCCGACAGTCCGCACGACACGTCTCGTTTACATCCAGGGATAACAAACGACTCGGCTGGAGTTATAGCTATAGCCTACTCTCCCGGGAAAGGCCTGCACGTCAAGGTGCCTGTAAAAAGAAATATGATTTTTTTATTTACATTTTAATTCTATTACATTTTAATTGGGAAAGATGTTCGATGTTGAGGTAACTCATCAGTTTAGTCAGAAAAGAGGCGCGAAAGCACCCCACGCCCTATTTAGGTGCAGAAATACAAGTAAAGCGACAAAAGGAAGAGAGGATTCTTCCATTCTCTTTTCACTGAGGCAATCTGTTAGTGACATTAACCCAAAGCGTATTTCCCAGACAAATGAATGGGGGCTTGGGACTTCTTAAAGATCCCGCTGCATACAGGATGAGACCCTTTTCAGATGTTTAATTACCTTTTTGAAAAAGAAAAGAAAAAAAAAAACCTCTCATTGCCTTTGTCATTTCAACCTGTGACACTTTAGGGTGATCTCTTCCCGCCAGAAGTAGAACTAAGAGCAATAGGCGGTAGCCACAAAACTTCATTGAGACTTTAATTTAAAAAAGTTGAACAGATGTCATTGAAAAGTTGTATGCCTTTAAACACTCTTTGCTCTCTTTCTGTTAAAAACGTTTAATAAGGCTTTTTTTTATTTTAAATTTCATGTATAGGCTATGCCTATTGTCACTTGACAATTTAAATTGTAAAGCAAGAATCATAATGTAAGTAGGCCTAGGCTAATATAAAAATGTAAAATATTACTCAATTATCAATTATAGGTAGGCTATTATAGATTTACATCGAGTGCTGATCTAAATAGAAAAAATGGCTTAAACACGATATATTTCGTTATTTTGATTTATTCAGCATCAAACATAAAACACTTATCATGAAAAAACAACATGAAAGCTTTGGCATAATACAATCTTTTACAAACTTTGTACAAAACTAAATTCTTTCATTTAAAAAAAGTACTTTATAAACATTAAGTGTTATGCTGTTGACTTAACAACAGCATATTCATTAACAACATCCAAATATTGGAATCAGCTAATAAACCAACAGGTCAACAGAGTCCCTTAAAATTTAAGTTTTTTTTTTTAATTTTTAAACACCAAAAAAACAACGAAACTGAACGTATTTTCTTCATCGTGAAAAACTGGTTTAAAAGTTCGCATGGGATGAGCAAGTCTACCAAGGTCTCCACACCGGTTCATTGCTTTCTGCTCCGGCACTAACACCAACGCGACTGACGGCCTGTGAAACGCCCGCGAAGGAGGTCATTCCCTGCACAGGAGATGCCACCGTGGGAGCCGAGCTGGCCTGGACGGGACTGGCGTTGACAGCCACTGGAACACTTGCGTTTGCGTACAAAGGAATGACCGGGGTTGTAG